>OY726524.1:929033-1060708 GCA_963383655.1 Bathymodiolus septemdierum
TGTCTTGTACTTGACCAACTCCATTATTTGTTAAGATGATGATGTCTGTCTTGTACTTGACCAACTTCATTATTTGTTAAGATGATGATGTCTGTCTTGTACTTGACCAACTCCATTATTTGTTATGATGATGATGTCTGTCTTGTACTTGACCAACTTCATTATTTGTTAAGATGATGATGTCTGTCTTGTACTTGACCAACTCCATTATTTGTTAAGATGATGGTGTCTGTCTTGTACTTGACCAACTCCATTATTTGTTAAGATGACGATGTCTGTCTTGTACTTGACCAACTCCATTATTTGTTATGATGATGATGTCTGTCTTGTACTTGACCAACTTCATTATTTGTTAAGATGACGATGTCTGTCTTGTACTTGACCAACTCCATTATTTGTTAAGATGATGATGTCTGTCTTGTACTTGACCAACTCCATTATTTGTTAAGATGATGATGTCTGCCTTGTACTTGATCAACTCCATTATTTGTTAAGATGATGATGTCTGTCTTGTACTTGACCAACTCCATTATTTGTTAAGATGACGATGTCTGTCTTGTACTTGACCAACTCCATTATTTGTTAAGATGATGATGTCTGCCTTGTACTTGACCAACTCCATTATTTGTTAAGATGATGATGTCTGTCTTGTACTTGACCAACTCCATTATTTGTTAAGATGACGATGTCTGTCTTGTACTTGACCAACTCCATTATTTGTTAAGATGATGATGTCTGTCTTGTACTTGACCAACTCCATTATTTGTTATGATGATGATGTCTGTCTTGTACTTGACCAACTTCATTATTTGTTAAGATGATGATGTCTGTCTTGTACTTGACCAACTCCATTATTTGTTAAGATGATGGTGTCTGTCTTGTACTTGACCAACTCCATTATTTGTTAAGATGACGATGTCTGTCTTGTACTTGACCAACTCCATTATTTGTTATGATGATGATGTCTGTCTTGTACTTGACCAACTTCATTATTTGTTAAGATGACGATGTCTGTCTTGTACTTGACCAACTCCATTATTTGTTAAGATGATGATGTCTGTCTTGTACTTGACCAACTCCATTATTTGTTAAGATGATGATGTCTGCCTTGTACTTGATCAACTCCATTATTTGTTAAGATGATGATGTCTGTCTTGTACTTGACCAACTCCATTATTTGTTAAGATGACGATGTCTATCTTGTACTTGACCAACTCCATTATTTGTTAAGATGATGATGTCTGCCTTGTACTTGACCAACTCCATTATTTGTTAAGATGATGATGTCTGTCTTGTACTTGACCAACTCCATTATTTGTTAAGATGACGATGTCTGTCTTGTACTTGACCAACTCCATTATTTGTTAAGATGATGATGTCTGTCTTGTACTTGACCAACTCCATTATTTGTTAAGATGACGATGTCTGTCTTGTACTTGACCAACTCCATTATTTGTTAAGATGACGATGTCTGTCTTGTACTTGACCAACTCCATTATTTGTTAAGATGATGATGTCTGTCTTGTACTTGACCAACTCCATTATTTGTTAAGATGACGATGTCTGTCTTGTACTTGACCAACTCCATTATTTGTTAAGATGACGATGTCTGTCTTGTACTTGACCAACTTCATTATTTGTTAAGATGATGATGTCTGTCTTGTACTTGACCAACTCCATTATTTGTTAAGATGATGATGTCTGTCTTGTACTTGACCAACTCCATTATTTGTTAAGATGATGATGTCTGTCTTGTACTTGACCAACTCCATTATTTGTTAAGATGATGATGTCTGTCTTGTACTTGACCAACTCCATTATTTGTTAAGATGATGATGTCTGTCTTGTACTTGACCAACTCCATTATTTGTTAAGATGATGATGTCTGTCTTGTACTTGACCAACTCCATTATTTGTTAAGATGATGATGTCTGTCTTGTACTTGACCAACTCCATTATTTGTTAAGATGACGATGTCTGTCTTGTACTTGACCAACTCCATTATTTGTTAAGATGATGATGTCTGTCTTGTACTTGACCAACTCCATTATTTGTTAAGATGATGATGTCTGTCTTGTACTTGACCAACTTCATTATTTGTTAAGATGATGGTGTCTGTCTTGTACTTGACCAACTTCATTATTTGTTACGATGATGATGTCTGTCTTGTACTTGACCAACTCCATTATTTGTTAAGATGATGATGTCTGTCTTGTACTTGACCAACTCCATTATTTGTTAAGATGATGATGTCTGTCTTGTACTTGACCAACTCCATTATTTGTTAAGATGACGATGTCTGTCTTGTACTTGACCAACTCCATTATTTGTTAAGATGATGATGTCTGTCTTGTACTTGACCAACTCCATTATTTGTTAAGATGATGGTGTCTGTCTTGTACTTGACCAACTCCATTATTTGTTAAGATGATGATGTCTGTCTTGTACTTGACCAACTCCATTATTTGTTAAGATGATGATGTCTGTCTTGTACTTGACCAACTCCATTATTTGTTAAGATGATGATGTCTGTCTTGTACTTGACCAACTCTATTATTTGTTAAGATGACGATGTCTGTCTTGTACTTGACCAACTCCATTATTTGTTAAGATGATGATGTCTGTCTTGTACTTGACCAACTCCATTATTTGTTAAGATGATGGTGTCTGTCTTGTACTTGACCAACTCCATTCTTTGTTAAGATGATGATGTCTGTCTTGTACTTGACCAACTCCATTATTTGTTAAGATGATGATGTCTGTCTTGTACTTGACCAACTCCATTATTTGTTAAGATGATGATGTCTGTCTTGTACTTGACCAACTCCATTATTTGTTAAGATGATGATGTCTGTCTTGTACTTGACCAACTCCATTATTTGTTAAGATGATGGTGTCTGTCTTGTACTTGACCAACTCCATTATTTGTTAAGATGATGATGTCTGTCTTGTACTTGACCAACTCCATTATTTGTTAAGATGATGATGTCTGTCTTGTACTTGACCAACTCCATTATTTGTTAAGATGATGGTGTCTGTCTTGTACTTGACCAACTCCATTATTTGTTAAGATGATGGTGTCTGTCTTGTACTTGACCAACTCCATTATTTGTTAAGATGATGATGTCTGTCTTGTACTTGACCAACTCTATTATTTGTTAAGATGATGGTGTCTGTCTTGTACTTGACCAACTCCATTATTTGTTAAGATGATGGTGTCTGTCTTGTACTTGACCAACTCCATTATTTGTTAAGATGACGATGTCTGTCTTGTACTTGACCAACTTCATTATTTGTTAAGATGATGATGTCTGTCTTGTACTTGACCAACTCCATTATTTGTTAAGATGATGGTGTCTGTCTTGTACTTGACCAACTCCATTATTTGTTAAGATGATGATGTCTGTCTTGTACTTGACCAACTCCATTATTTGTTAAGATGACGATGTCTGTCTTGTACTTGACCAACTCCATTATTTGTTAAGATGATGATGTCTGTCTTGTACTTGACCAACTTCATTATTTGTTAAGATGATGGTGTCTGTCTTGTACTTGACCAACTCCATTATTTGTTAAGATGATGATGTCTGTCTTGTACTTGACCAACTCCATTATTTGTTAAGATGATGATGTCTGTCTTGTACTTGACCAACTCCATTATTTGTTAAGATGACGATGTCTGTCTTGTACTTGACCAACTCCATTATTTGTTAAGATGATGATGTCTGTCTTGTACTTGACCAACTCCATTATTTGTTAAGATGATGATGTCTGTCTTGTACTTGACCAACTCCATTATTTGTTAAGATGACGATGTCTGTCTTGTACTTGACCAACTCCATTATTTGTTAAGATGATGATGTCTGTCTTGTACTTGACCAACTCCATTATTTGTTAAGATGATGATGTCTGTCTTGTACTTGACCAACTCCATTATTTGTTAAGATGATGGTGTCTGTCTTGTACTTGACCAACTCCATTATTTGTTAAGATGATGATGTCTGTCTTGTACTTGACCAACTTCATTATTTGTTAAGATGATGGTGTCTGTCTTGTACTTGACCAACTCCATTATTTGTTAAGATGATGATGTCTGTCTTGTACTTGACCAACTCCATTATTTGTTAAGATGATGATGTCTGTCTTGTACTTGACCAACTCCATTATTTGTTAAGATGATGATGTCTGTCTTGTACTTGACCAACTCCATTATTTGTTAAGATGACGATGTCTGTCTTGTACTTGACCAACTCCATTATTTGTTAAGATGATGATGTCTGTCTTGTACTTGACCAACTCCATTATTTGTTAAGATGACGATGTCTGTCTTGTACTTGACCAACTCCATTATTTGTTAAGATGATGGTGTCTGTCTTGTACTTGACCAACTCCATTATTTGTTAAGATGATGATGTCTGTCTTGTACTTGACCAACTCCATTATTTGTTAAGATGATGATGTCTGTCTTGTACTTGACCAACTCCATTATTTGTTAAGATGATGGTGTCTGTCTTGTACTTGACCAACTCCATTATTTGTTAAGATGATGATGTCTGTCTTGTACTTGACCAACTCCATTATTTGTTAAGATGATGATGTCTGTCTTGTACTTGACCAACTCCATTATTTGTTAAGATGATGATGTCTGTCTTGTACTTGACCAACTTCATTATTTGTTAAGATGATGGTGTCTGTCTTGTACTTGACCAACTTCATTATTTGTTAAGATGATGATGTCTGTCTTGTACTTGACCAACTCCATTATTTGTTAAGATGATGATGTCTGTCTTGTACTTGACCAACTTCATTATTTGTTAAGATGATGGTGTCTGTCTTGTACTTGACCAACTCCATTATTTGTTAAGATGATGATGTCTGTCTTGTACTTGACCAACTTCATTATTTGTTAAGATGACGATGTCTGTCTTGTACTTGACCAACTTCATTATTTGTTAAGATGATGATGTCTGTCTTGTACTTGACCAACTTCATTATTTGTTAAGATGATGGTGTCTGTCTTGTACTTGACCAACTTCATTATTTGTTAAGATGATGATGTCTGTCTTGTACTTGACCAACTTCATTATTTGTTAAGATGATGATGTCTGTCTTGTACTTGACCAACTCCATTATTTGTTAAGATGATGGTGTCTGTCTTGTACTTGACCAACTCCATTATTTGTTAAGATGATGATGTCTGTCTTGTACTTGACCAACTCTATTATTTGTTAAGATGACGATGTCTGTCTTGTACTTGACCAACTTCATTATTTGTTAAGATGATGATGTCTGTCTTGTACTTGACCAACTCCATTATTTGTTAAGATGATGGTGTCTGTCTTGTACTTGACCAACTCCATTATTTGTTAAGATGATGGTGTCTGTCTTGTACTTGACCAACTTCATTATTTGTTAAGATGATGATGTCTGTCTTGTACTTGACCAACTTCATTATTTGTTAAGATGATGATGTCTGTCTTGTACTTGACCAACTCCATTATTTGTTAAGATGATGATGTCTGTCTTGTACTTGACCAACTCCATTATTTGTTAAGATGATGGTGTCTGTCTTGTACTTGACCAACTCCATTATTTGTTAAGATGACGATGTCTGTCTTGTACTTGACCAACTCCATTATTTGTTAAGATGACGATGTCTGTCTTGTACTTGACCAACTCCATTATTTGTTAAGATGACGATGTCTGTCTTGTACTTGACCAACTCCATTATTTGTTAAGATGATGATGTCTGTCTTGTACTTGACCAACTCCATTATTTGTTAAGATGATGATGTCTGTCTTGTACTTGACCAACTCCATTATTTGTTAAGATGATGATGTCTGTCTTGTACTTGACCAACTTCATTATTTGCTAGAATAGCTCACTGAAACAACTGTGTGTGGGTAGACTCACTCTGATTGATTGATTGATTGGTCTCACTCGACTCACTCTGACACATTATCCTGATTCCGAGCCAACCAATCTTTATCTTTCTCCTTAATGCTACATGCTTAGCTGAGAAGCAGCAAATATCAGTTTTACATTATTTAGTTTGACTCGACTGGTGCAGTCTCCAAACATAGCATCTATGGTCTAAGATCAAGCTATCCACATAGGTCTAAGATCAGACTATTCACATAGTATCTACTATGGTCTAAGATCAGGCTATCCACATAGTATCACCTAAGGTCTAAGATAAGATTATCCACATAGTATCTACTATGGTCTAAGATCAGACTATCCATAGTATCCACTATGGTCTAAGATCAGGCTATCCACATAGCATCCACTATGGTCTATGATAAGATTATCCACATAGTATCCACTATGTTCTAAGATCAGGCTATCCAAATAGCATCTTCTATCATCTAAGATCAGGTTATCCACATAGTATCCACTAAGGTCTATGATCAAGCTATCCACATAGCACCCACTATGGTCTAAGATCAGTCTATTCACATAGCATCCACTAAGGTCAAAGATCAGTCTATCCACATAGCATCCACTATGGTCTAAGATCAGTCTATCCACATAGCATCCACTAAGGTCTAAGATCAGGCTATCCATATAGTATCCACTAAGGTCTAAGATCAAGCTATCCACATAGTATCCAATATGGTCTAAAATCAGGCTATCCACAGCACCCACTATGGTCTAAGATCAGGTTATCCACATATTATCCACTATGGTCTAAGATCAGGTTATCCACATAGCATCCACTAAGGTCAAAGATCAGGCTATCCACATAGTATCCACTATGATCTAAGATCAGGCTATCCAAATAACATCCACTATGGTCTAAGATCAGGCTATCCACAGTATCCAATATGGTATAAGATCAGGCTATCCACATATCATCCACTATGGTCTAAGATCAGGTTATCCACATAGTATCCACTATGGTCTAAGATCAGCCTATCCACATAGCATCCAATAAGATCAAAGATCAGGATATCCACATAGCATCCACTATGGTCTAAGATCAGGCTATCCACATAGTATCCACTAAGGTCTAAGATCAGGCTATCAACATAGTAACCACTAAGGTCTAAGATCAGGCTATCCACATAGTATCCACTAAGGTTTAAGATTAGGCTATCCACATAGTATCCACTATGGTCTAAGATCAGGCTATCCACATATTATCCACTTAGGTTTAAGATCAGACTATCCACTAAGGTCTAAGATCAGGCTAACCACATAGCATCCACTAAGGTCTAAGATCAGACTATCAACATAGTATCCACTAAGGTCTAGGATCAGGCTATCCACATAGCATCCACTATGGTCTAAGATCAGGATATCCACATAGCATCCACAATGGTCTAAGATCAGACTATTCACACAGCATCCACTATGGTCTAAGATCAAGCTATCCACATAGTATCCACTAAGGTCTAAGATCAGGATATCCACATAGCATCTACTATCATCTAATATCAGGCTATCCACATAGTATCCATTATGGTCTAAGATCAGGCTATCCACTATAATCTAAGATCAGGATATCCACATACCATCCACTAAAGTCTAAGATCAGGATATCCACATAGCATCCACTATGGTCTAAGATCAGGCTATCCACTATAATCTAAGATCAGGATATCCACATAGCATCCACTAAGGTCTAAGATCAGGATATCCACATATCATCCACTAAGGTCTAAGATCAGGATATCCACATAGTCTAAGATCAGGATATCCACATAGCATCCACTAAGGTCTAAGATCAGGCTATCCACATAGTATCCACTATAATCTAAGATCAGGCTATCCTATTATAACCTGACAACTCAACATTGAGATGAACTATTATGTCAAATCATAATTTCTTTGCTTGTTATAAGTTATATATTAATTTTTAATCAGGCTCAGAAAATAAAGACTAACCTAAATATTTTATTTTGGCAGTAAATGGTTCTGCTCCAACTGTATTGACCTCTATTGGAGGACAAATTCCATATTTTCCATTGACCTTAACAGGATCACTTGGATAGGGTCGTCCTGGTTCCCCTCTAATGTTTACTGCTCTAGCTATACATCTCACACGGCTACCTGTAAACAGTATAAACAATTGTAATAATTGAAAAATGGCCTAGCTTAAATAGTCATCAATTTAATAAATATTGGATCATCATTATTAAAGTCACATGCACTTCCTCAATGAACCTCTTATAACTGTGTACAGATATGAGATTATTTGGTTGTAAATTGTAAGAGGGGGTGGTTACACAGAGTAGCTACTCTTTTTTTCCCGCCTGTTCCAATATTATTAACAGGGTTGGCACGACATCCAACTGATGATTATACATTTTATGTTCAATATTTGATTCCCACAAGTTGATAACCTATTTATTCTAGTTTCCCACAAGTTGATAACCTATTTATTCTAGTTTCCCACAAGTTGATAACCTATTTATTCTAGTTTCCCACAAGTTGATAACCTATTTATTCTAGTTTCCCACAAGTTGATAACCTATTTATTCTAGTTTCCCACAAGTTGATAACCTATTTATTCTAGTTTCCCACAAGTTGATAACCTATTTATTCTAGTTTCCCACAAGTTGATAACCTATTTATTCTAGTTTCCCACAAGTTGATAACCTATTTATTCTAGTTTCCCACAAGTTGATAACCTATTTATTCTAGTTTCTCACAAGTTGATAACCTATTTATTCTAGTTTCCCACAAGTTGATAACCTATTTATTCTAGTTTCCCACAAGTTGATAACCTATTTATTCTAGTTTCCCACAAGTTGATAACCTATTTATTCTAGTTTCCCACAAGTTGATAACCTATTTATTCTAGTTTCCCACAAGTTGATAACCTATTTATTCTAGTTTCCCACAAGTTGATAACCTATTTATTCTAGTTTCCCACAAGTTGATGACCTATTTATTCTAGTTTCCCACAAGTTGATGACCTATTTATTCTAGTTTCCCACAAGTTGATGACCTATTTATTCTAGTTTCTCACAAGTTGATGACCTATTTATTCTAGTTTCCCACAAGTTGATGACCTATTTATTCTAGTTTCCCACAAGTTGATGACCTATTTATTCTAGTTTCCCACAAGTTGATAACCTATTTATTCTAGTTTCCCACAAGTTGATAACCTATTTATTCTAGTTTCCCACAAGTTGATAACCTATTTATTCTAGTTTCCCACAAGTTGATAACCTATTTATTCTAGTTTCCCACAAGTTGATAACCTATTTATTCTAGTTTCCCACAAGTTGATAACCTATTTATTCTAGTTTCCCACAAGTTGATAACCTATTTATTCTAGTTTCCCACAAGTTGATAACCTATTTATTCTAGTTTCCCACAAGTTGATAACCTATTTATTCTAGTTTCCCACAAGTTGATAACCTATTTATTCTAGTTTCCCACAAGTTGATAACCTATTTATTCTAGTTTCCCACAAGTTGATAACCTATTTATTCTAGTTTCCCACAAGTTGATAACCTATTTATTCTAGTTTCTCACAAGTTGATAACCTATTTATTCTAGTTTCCCACAAGTTGATAACCTATTTATTCTAGTTTCCCACAAGTTGATAACCTATTTATTCTAGTTTCTCACAAGTTGATAACCTATTTATTCTAGTTTCCCACAAGTTGATAACCTATTTATTCTAGTTTCCCACAAGTTGATAACCTATTTATTCTAGTTTCCCACAAGTTGATAACCTATTTATTCTAGTTTCTCACAAGTTGATAACCTATTTATTCTAGTTTCCCACAAGTTGATAACCTATTTATTCTAGTTTCCCACAAGTTGATAACCTATTTATTCTAGTTTCTCACAAGTTGATAACCTATTTATTCTAGTTTCCCACAAGTTGATAACCTATTTATTCTAGTTTCCCACAAGTTGATAACCTATTTATTCTAGTTTCCCACAAGTTGATAACCTATTCATTCTAGTTTCCCACAAGTTGATAACCTATTCATTCTAGTTTCCCACAAGTTGATAACCTATTCATTCTAGTTTCCCACAAGTTGATAACCTATTTATTCTAGTTTCTCACAAGTTGATAACCTATTTATTCTAGTTTCCCACAAGTTGATAACCTATTTATTCTAGTTTCCCACAAGTTGATAACCTATTTATTCTAGTTTCCCACAAGTTGATAACCTATTTATTCTAGTTTCCCACAAGTTGATAACCTATTTATTCTAGTTTCCCACAAGTTGATAACCTATTTATTCTAGTTTCTCACAAGTTGATAACCTATTTATTCTAGTTTCCCACAAGTTGATAACCTATTTATTCTAGTTTCTCACAAGTTGATAACCTATTTATTCTAGTTTCCCACAAGTTGATAACCTATTTATTCTAGTTTCCCACAAGTTGATAACCTATTCATTCTAGTTTCCCACAAGTTGATAACCTATTCATTCTAGTTTCCCACAAGTTGATAACCTATTCATTCTAGTTTCCCACAAGTTGATAACCTATTCATTCTAGTTTCCCACAAGTTGATAACCTATTTATTCTAGTTTCTCACAAGTTGATAACCTATTTATTCTAGTTTCCCACAAGTTGATAACCTATTTATTCTAGTTTCCCACAAGTTGATAACCTATTTATTCTAGTTTCCCACAAGTTGATAACCTATTTATTCTAGTTTCCCACAAGTTGATAACCTATTTATTCTAGTTTCCCACAAGTTGATAACCTATTTATTCTAGTTTCTCACAAGTTGATAACCTATTTATTCTAGTTTCCCACAAGTTGATAACCTATTTATTCTAGTTTCCCACAAGTTGATAACCTATTTATTCTAGTTTCTCACAAGTTGATAACCTATTTATTCTAGTTTCCCACAAGTTGATAACCTATTTATTCTAGTTTCCCACAAGTTGATAACCTATTCATTCTAGTTTCCCACAAGTTGATAACCTATTCATTCTAGTTTCCCACAAGTTGATAACCAATTCATTCTAGTTTCCCACAAGTTGATAACTTATTTATTCTAGTTTCCC
The DNA here is from genome assembly GCA_963383655.1 of Bathymodiolus septemdierum. Classification (NCBI taxonomy): domain Eukaryota; kingdom Metazoa; phylum Mollusca; class Bivalvia; order Mytilida; family Modiolidae; genus Bathymodiolus; species Bathymodiolus septemdierum. Next base: position 940,026 of record OY726524.1, read on the forward strand.
ACAAGTTGATAACCTATTTATTCTAGTTTCCCACAAGTTGATAACCTATTTATTCTAGTTTCTCACAAGTTGATAACCTATTTATTCTAGTTTCCCACAAGTTGATAACCTATTTATTCTAGTTTCCCACAAGTTGATAACCTATTTATTCTAGTTTCTCACAAGTTGATAACCTATTCATTCTAGTTTCCCACAAGTTGATAACCTATTCATTCTAGTTTCCCACAAGTTGATAACCTATTCATTCTAGTTTCCCACAAGTTGATAACCTATTCATTCTAGTTTCCCACAAGTTGATAACCTATTCATTCTAGTTTCCCACAAGTTGATAACCTATTCATTCTAGTTTCCCACAAGTTGATAATCTATTTATTCTAGTTTCTCACAAGTTGATAACCTATTTATTCTAGTTTCCCACAAGTTGATAACCTATTTATTCTAGTTTCCCACAAGTTGATAACCTATTTATTCTAGTTTCCCACAAGTTGATAACCTATTTATTCTAGTTTCCCACAAGTTGATAACCTATTTATTCTAGTTTCCCACAAGTTGATAACCTATTTATTCTAGTTTCCCACAAGTTGATAACCTATTTATTCTAGTTTCTCACAAGTTGATAACCTATTTATTCTAGTTTCCCACAAGTTGATAACCTATTTATTCTAGTTTCCCACAAGTTGATAACCTATTTATTCTAGTTTCCCACAAGTTGATAACCTATTTATTCTAGTTTCCCACAAGTTGATAACCTATTTATTCTAGTTTCCCACAAGTTGATAACCTATTTATTCTAGTTTCCCACAAGTTGATAACCTATTTATTCTAGTTTCCCACAAGTTGATAACCTATTTATTCTAGTTTCTCACAAGTTGATAACCTATTTATTCTAGTTTCCCACAAGTTGATAACCTATTTATTCTAGTTTCCCACAAGTTGATAACCTATTTATTCTAGTTTCCCACAAGTTGATAACCTATTTATTCTAGTTTCCCACAAGTTGATAACCTATTTATTCTAGTTTCCCACAAGTTGATAACCTATTTATTCTAGTTTCCCACAAGTTGATAACCTATTTATTCTAGTTTCCCACAAGTTGATAACCTATTTATTCTAGTTTCTCACAAGTTGATAACCTATTTATTCTAGTTTCCCACAAGTTGATAACCTATTTATTCTAGTTTCTCACAAGTTGATAACCTATTTATTCTAGTTTCCCACAAGTTGATAACCTATTTATTCTAGTTTCCCACAAGTTGATAACCTATTTATTCTAGTTTCCCACAAGTTGATAACCTATTTATTCTAGTTTCTCACAAGTTGATAACCTATTTATTCTAGTTTCCCACAAGTTGATAACCTATTTATTCTAGTTTCCCACAAGTTGATAACCTATTTATTCTAGTTTCCCACAAGTTGATAACCTATTTATTCTAGTTTCCCACAAGTTGATAACCTATTTATTCTAGTTTCCCACAAGTTGATAACCTATTTATTCTAGTTTCTCACAAGTTGATAACCTATTTATTCTAGTTTCCCACAAGTTGATAACCTATTTATTCTAGTTTCTCACAAGTTGATAACCTATTTATTCTAGATTCCCACAAGTTGATAACCTATTTATTCTAGTTTCCCACAAGTTGATAACCTATTTATTCTAGTTTCCCACAAGTTGATAACCTATTTATTCTAGTTTCTCACAAGTTGATAACCTATTTATTCTAGTTTCCCACAAGTTGATAACCTATTTATTCTAGTTTCTCACAAGTTGATAACCTATTTATTCTAGTTTCTCACAAGTTGATAACCTATTTATTCTAGTTTCCCACAAGTTGATAACCTATTTATTCTAGTTTCTCACAAGTTGATAACCTATTTATTCTAGTTTCTCACAAGTTGATAACCTATTTATTCTAGTTTCTCACAAGTTGATAACCTATTTATTCTAGTTTCTCACAAGTTGATAACCTATTTATTCTAGTTTCTCACAAAGACAATTCATTCCTTTATGTTTATGTTGATTGTTCTGTAATCTGTGATAAGTTAAGATGAGAGATGACAGTTGTTATTGTTGTTATTGATGGAATTGTTGAGTATGAACTGTTTGAGCTTTCTTGTCATAATGAAAATACAAACCACTGTTGAAATAGACACTATCTAGAGTTATCCCCCTTGTGGAAGCAAAGAATGTTGTGGAAATGATATCTTGAAGTGGACTAGTAACGCCATCTGGAGAAGTAGGTGCTGCCACCTGCCACTGGAATTTAGTCAGGGTATCATTGATTTCTTGATCTCTACACAGGGGACCAGTTTTCAAGAAATCTGGATGTCTAGGGTTACAAGACTGCAAATAATAAATATATATCTTAAATGTTTAAAATCCCTCTCTTATGAAGATCTGAAAAATATACTATATATGCATCAAATAAATTCTGAAAAAAGGGTGGTCCTTGCATTTCTTTTCAAACAATCATATCAACTACCAGTATTTAATTGTTTTCAAGACATGAAATATTTTTGCTTACAATCTGAAAAAACCCCACAGATATTCTTATTTATATGCTGGAACTATAGTCATATATTAACCCTAGCCATGCAGGTCCCATCTTATTACGTGTTTGACTTTATCGTTCTCAGTGTGGATAGTCATTTGTTGGTTTGTACCTGGAATTTGATCACCTCGTTTCAGAGGTTTATAGAGTTGAAATGAAAACTTGTAATGAATCTCTGAACAATAAAAGTTGTAGATTGAGTGTTAATCCCTTGTTATTACAGAGTGTAACACGTCTAGAAAGCTTTATGGTTTATTTTCAAACTTATGTAAATAAACATCGCGACATAACGAGTCTAAAAATATATGTAGGAATTCTGTTTAATTATTCGTTGTTCCTGGTAAATTACAGTCCACGACATGGTTAATGTCGATAACAAATGTTCATTTTTATTATAACAGTTACGAATAAAATAAAAAATTTGATTGCATTAAAATAGTTGCAAATAATTACGAGCACACCATATTTTTATTCATGCACAGAAGTACCATTTTTCATTGGCTGTCAAAAAATAACTTATTTACTAATAATGGATAACATTTTATTATTAATTATCCCTAAATGTAACTAGTATACCCCCCGCTCCCCACATCTGTCCAACCTTTTTCCATAACCAAAACATTACTGATTGTTCTGACCAAAAATGAAAGGGAACCTCCTCTCTTCACCGGTAAGCTGCTGATAAAATTTCAAAACATTCTGAGAAACATTACTCAAGATATCATACGACATACATGTAGGGTAAAAATCCTATTTTCCGTCATATCAAGTCCAATAACTCTGGAACGGCATAAGTGAAAATCGTCAAAAATGAAAGGGATCCTCCTCTCTTCACCAGTAAACAGCTGATAAAATTTTAAAAGATCCTAAGAAACACAACTCAAGTCATCGTACGACATAGGATTTGTCTACAGACTGACAGCCATGGTGAAACCAGTATACTCCCCTACAACTTTGTTGTGGGGGGTATAATCATGCTTAAGAATCCAAAAATATGTTATTTGGAAACCGATTTACCTTCTAAAAAAGAACTGAATGCCACTTTTGTTTCATGGTAAAAATCGGAAGTTCAATCAAAGTGCGAGAGGTGCCGAAAGAACGTAAACAAATTGGACTCACAGACAGAGTGAAATAATGATTGCTAACATTGGAAATAATCCCTGTTTTGGTAATTTTTACGAATGAATTATGAAGTTTTGAAATTCAAAGTATGTTCAACTAACATCATTTCCTGTGAATATTGGAGAAATATCTACAAGAATTTCAATTACAGAACAAAACCAAAAAAATACTAAATTTTGTAATATTTCTTGAAAATAATTCAGCATACAGGTAATATCTTGTGTCTACAATTCAGCATGGTAGGGGTTAACACTAAAATATTTCAATGGCCTTGTGTCAAATCTGATCATGTATCACACTTATATCCCAATAAAACCCTGGTGTCAAATCTGATCATGTATCACACTTATATCCCAATGAAACCCTGGTGTCAAACTGATCATGTATCACACTTATATCCCAATAAAACCCTGGTGTCAAATCTGATCATTATCACACTTATATCCCAATAAAACCCTGGTGTCAAATCTGATCATGTATCACACTTATATCCCAATGAAACCCTGGTGTCAAATCTGATCATGTATCACACTTATATCCCAATAAAACCCTGGTGTCAAATCTGATCATGTATCACACTTATATCCCAATGAAACCCTGGTGTCAAATCTGATCATGTATCACACTTATATCGCAATAAAACCCTGGTGTCAAATCTGATCATGTATCACACTTATATCCCAATAAAACCCTGGTGTCAAATCTGATCATGTATCACACTTATATCCCAATGAAACCCTGGTGTCAAATCTGATCATGTATCACACTTATATCCCAATGAAACCCTGGTATCAAATCTGATCATGTATCACACTTATATCCCAATAAAACCCTGGTGTCAAATCTGATCATGTATCACACTTATATCCCAATGAAACCCTGGTGTCAAATCTGATCATGTATCACACTTATATCCCAATAAAACCCTGGTGTCAAATCTGATCATGTATCACACTTATATCCCAATGAAACCCTGGTGTCAAATCTGATCATGTATCACACTTATATCCCAATGAAACCCTGGTGTCAAATCTGATCATGTATCACACTTATATCCCAATGAAGCCCTGGTGTCAAATCTGATCATGTATCACACTTATATCCCAATGAAACCCTGGTGTCAAACTGATCATGTATCACACTTATATCCCAATGAAACTCTGGTGTCAAACTGATCATGTATCACACTTATATCCCAATAAAACCCTGGTGTCAAATCTGATCATGTATCACACTTATATCCCAATGAAACCCTGGTGTCAAATCTGATCATGTATCACACTTATATCCCAATAAAACCCTGGTGTCAAATCTGATCATGTATCACACTTATATCCCAATGAAACCCTGGTGTCAAATCTGATCATGTATCACACTTATATCCCAATAAAACCCTGGTGTCAAATCTGATCATGTATCACACTTATATCCCAATGAAACCCTGGTGTCAAATCTGATCATGTATCACACTTATATCCCAATGAAACCCTGGTGTCAAATCTGATCATGTATCACACTTATATCCCAATGAAGCCCTGGTGTCAAATCTGATCATGTATCACACTTATATCCGAATGAAACCCTGGTGTCAAACTGATCATGTATCACACTTATATCCCAATGAAACTCTGGTGTCAAACTGATCATGTATCACACTTATATCCCAATAAAACCCTGGTGTCAAATCTGATCATGTATCACACTTATATCCCAATAAAACCCTGGTGTCAAATCTGATCATGTATCACACTTATATCCCAATGAAACCCTGGTGTCAAATCTGATCATGTATCACACTTATATCCCAATGAAACTCTGGTATCAAATCTGATCATGTATCACACTTATATCCCAATGAAACCCACTGCTTCCATACTCTATCTTTAGAGTAAATAACATGGAAGACTTGATAACATGAAACAGGAATTTAGGATTTATTAGTTAAAATATTACACTTGATTTTCTATTGAAAAAAGATACTGAAGAATAACATTATGATAATGCTCAAATGACACCATTACATCATGAGCCATGATACTTACCAGGGAGCCATGACAACATGAAACATTATGATAATGCTCAAATGACACCATTACATCATGAGCCATGATACTTACCAGGGAGCCATGACAACATGAAACATTATGATAATGCTCAAATGGGATCATTACATCATGAGCCATGATACTTACCAGGGAGCCATGACAACATGAAACATTATGATAATGCTCAAATGACACTATCAGGAAGCCATGATACTTACTGTTACACAAATAAGAGGGAAGCCATTGATGACTACTCTGTCAGTAGGTGACACATGATCATAATCCTTCAATGATACTACGACTGGTTTCCTTGGGAACACAACATCAGCCATCTTGTTTTTCTCCTCTATGTATACCATTGCCCTGGAATTCTATTAAAAAAGAACATCTTTCTTAATACATGTTGTAATATATAGTTAACTAAAATAAAACTAGACTGAGCTTTATCTGTCCTTAATACACACATTTACAGACAGGTAAAGTTCTACAGTATATGATCTTCTCAGCCTTTATTATATAACAGTTAAAATTACACTGTACCATATAACATCTTTTATCCTGCAATTGTGAGTACTAATAAAGGGGGTCAAATAAACTTCAGTGTTATTTAGTCATGGACCTAATAAAGCATTTCTGTACAAACAGAAAGAAATGGTAACAGTATAAGTGCTGACATCACAGATGACACCATTGAACACGATTAGAATGACACTTGCTTCAGCTATTTTCACACAATTTGGCAGCTGTTAAGGATCTTTTGATATTGCAGGATAAATTCAATATATGTACTTGGTCATTAAATATACAATTAATTTGCATTCGCTGCGAAACAGGCTAGAAAGGGCAAATCTAAAACGTGTAACGGAACGAAACAAAATGAAATAGAAACGAAACGAAACGAAATTGTTTCGTTTCTTGTTTTAGTATTTATCTACGTGTAATTACTAATTCAAGGAACTGTTTCGCTTTGTTCCGGTTCCGTTTCGTTTCTTTAATTAGTAAAAATACATACACTACTTTCTATATTTATTTTACCATTATTTCACATTAGACCTAAGCTGCTATCACAGGGACTTGTCTTTAGGATATTATATAACTTTTATTTAAAAATACTACTCTCTAGGTTAGTATACAGGGGTTGGTATTTTTAAATAAAGTTGTGTATATCCTAAAGACAAGCCATGTGGCTGCGATTCTCTTATAATATCAACTCAAGACTAGGAAATACCGATCATTATCATTTCCTACATACTTTGCTCTATACTGCCAACACAGATATATACCAATAATTAAAGAGGAAAGGTAGTCAATATCATTCCCAAAAGGAAAAGGAAACCATTGAACACATTTTTGGGGGGTTGTGAAAATGCACAAAATCTTCTAGGGCAAATAAATTCTTGGTTCGGTGACAAAGACATAAACCAAACATTTTTTAAAAAAGACTCTAATTTTTGGCGATGTTGATAAAGTATATAAAGATGATGTATACAATGCCATTTTACTAAACATAAAATACTATATATATACAAACAGATGTTTGAAGAAAAAATGATCCTTTCATTCGTTTAAAGCCTGTTTAATAGATTTATATAAAACTGAAAAAATGATTACTGTCCAAAATCAAAGAATTGCAGAATTTCAATTACATTGGAGTACTTTTGAAAAACTGTTTGAAGATTGTTGACATACTTTTTATTCTTATGTAAATTCCCTTTCCATAGAGACACCATTAAATATTAACTGATATAGTCTATCTAAATATACTTTTCTTGTTTATATTTACTATACTATAGTATACTTTATAGTATACTCATTATGGGGTAATTAAAACTAGAGGGTCAGTGGGCTGAGCCTGTGTTGCTCACCTTTCATTCTGCTTTGAGGAAATTTAATACAAAACCTTTCGTAGGTGCTTCCCACCAAATATCGGTTCATTTTGGCAAAGCAGTTTCAGATAAGAAGATTTTTAGAAATTGACCAATCTAAAACAGGAATTGCTGTGGCAGCCATGTTTGTAAATGGATCAACACGAAATGAGCAATCTCTATAGAGGATCTTCCATATGTTTCTTACCAAGTTTCATATCATTTGGCCAAGTGGCTTAAGAGGAAAAGCTGTTTTAGAAATTTACCAATAAGAAAAAAGACTTGCCTGTGGCAGCCATATTTGTTAATTGATAGGGATGAAAAGAGTAATCTTTACAGAGAACCTTCCATAGATGCATCCTACCAAGTTTCGGTTCATTTGGCCAAGTGGTTTCAGAGAAGATTTTTAGAAATCGACCAATCAGAAACAAGAACTTCCTGTGGTGGCCATGTTTGTTAATGGATAGGGACAAAATGAGCAATAGCTTTAGAGGACCTCCCATAGATGCATCCTCCAAAGTTTCGGTACATTTGGCCAAACAGTTTCAGAGGAGAAGATTTTTAAAAATAGGCCAATCATAAACATGAATTGCCTGGGCGGCCATGTTTGTTAATGGCTTGGGACGAAATGAGCAATCTTTATAGAAGACCTGCCATAGATGCTTCCTACCAAGTGTCTGTTCATTTGGCCCAGTGGTTTCAGAGGAGAAGATTTAAAAAAATAGGCCAATCAGAAACAAGAATTGCCTGTGGCAGTCATATTTGTTAATTGATAGGGACGAAAAGAGTAATTTTTACAGAGGACCTTCCATAGATGCATCCTACCAAGTTTCGGTTCATTTGGCCAAGCGGTTTCAGAGAAGATTTTTAGAAATCGACCAATCAGAAACAAGAATTGCCTGTGGTGGCCATGTTTGTTAATGGATAGGGACAAAATGAGTAATCGCTATAGAGGACCTCCCATAGATGCATCCTCCAAAGTTTCGGTACATTTGGCCAAGCAGTTTCAGAGGAGAAGATTTTTAAAAATAGGCCAATCAGAAACAAGAATTGCCTGTGGTGGCCATGTTTGTTAATGGATCAGAACAACATAAGCAATCGCAACAGAGGACTTTCCATAGATGCTTCCTGCCAAGTTTCGGTACATTTGGCCAACCAGTTTCAGAGGAGAAGAATATTTAAAATCAGCCAATCAGAAACAAGAATCACCTGTGGTGGCCATGTTTGTTAATGGATCGGGACGGAATGATCAATCTTTATAAAGGACCTTCCATAGATGCTTCCTACCAAGTTTCGGTTCATTTGGCCAAACGGTTATAGAAGAGAAGAATTTTTTAAATCAGCCAATCAGAAACAAGTCTTGCCTATGGCGGCCATGTTTGTTAATGGATAGGGATGAAATGAGCAATGAGGGCCTTCCATAGATGCTTCCTACCAAGTTTCAGTTCATTTGGCTGAGGGGTTTTAGAGGCATATTTATCTGTAATTCAATTCATAGCTAACTGTATTTTACTAATATCTATATTTAAATTAGAGTTATCTCCCTTTCCACAGAAAAACATTTTTTTTATAAAGCATACAATCATAAACATGAATTGCCTGGGCGGCCATGTTTTTTAATGGATCGGGACAAAATGAGCAATCTTTATAGAGGACCTGCAATAGATGCTTCCTACCAAGTGTCAGTTCATTTGGCCCAGTGGTTTCAGAGGAGAAGATTTTTAAAAATAGGCCAATCAGAAACAAGAATTGCCTGTGGCGGCCATGTTTGTTAATGGATCAGAACGACATAAGCAATCGCAACAGAGGACTTTCCATAGATGCTTCCTGCCAAGTTTCGGTACATTTGGCCAACCAGTTTCAGAGGAGAAGAATTTTTAAAATCAGCCAATCAGAAACAAGAATCGCCTGTGGTGGCCATGTTTGTTAATGGATCGGGACGGAATGAGCATTCTTTATAAAGGACCTTCCATAGATGCTTCCTACCAAGTTTCGGTTCATTTGGCCAAACGGTTACAGAAGAGAAGAATTTTTTAAATCAGCCAATCAGAAACAAGTCTCGCCTATGGTGGCCATGTTTGTTAACGGATAGGGACGAAATGAGCAATGAGGGCCTTCCATAGATGCTTCCTACCAAGTTTCAATTCATTTGGCTGAGGGGTTTTAGAGGCATATTTATTTGTAATTCAATTCATAGCTAACTGTATTTTACTAATATCTATATTTAAATTAGAGTTATCTCCCTTTCCACAGAAAAACAGTTTTTTTTTATAAAGCATACAATCATAAACATGAATTGCCTGGGAGGCCATGTTTGTTAATGGATCGGGACGAAATGAGCAATCTTTATAGAGGACCTTCCATAGATGCTTCCTACCAAGTGTCAGTTCATTTGGCCCAGTGGTTTCAGAGGAGAAGATTTTTAAAAATAGGCCAATCAGAAACAAGAATTGCCTGTGGTGGCCATGTTTGTTAATGGATCGGGACGAAATTAACATTCTTTATAGAGGATCTTCCATAGATGATTCCTACCAAGTTTCAGTTCATTTGGCTGAGGGGTTTCAGAGGAGAATATTAAAATGTGAAAAGTTAACGAACGACAGACGACGGACGACGGACGCCAAGTGATTGCAGAAGTTCACATTGCCTTTGGCAAGGTGAGCTAACAATATGAATATTTGATCCATCCAAATAATACTTTTGTATATCTGGTACAGTGTTATAGTCCAATTGATTGTTTGCACCAGGCCAGACCATAAAAGTTTTACATATAAATGCCAATATAAAGTACAATCTCATCTTCTCAATGTCTTTTTTTTTTCTTTTTAAAAATACACTATAATTCTTATCTACTTTTTTTCCTAATTATATGAAAAAAAAATTATCACATATATCAATAGTAAACAATTTTAAACTCTGCGAAATACCTCTTTTCTCATCTTTTATATTCTAAAAATAAAAAAATAAACCTCCACTGCAATATACATATGATTATATATTGGAAAAGATTGTAAGAAGATTTAATTGTACTTTACTATATAGATTGTATGATGTTTTATATGTTATTATATTATTTTACTCTATTCTGTATTGATGTATTTTGCAGTTGAGAGAGAGAGAGAGAAAAAAAAAAATATCATTCCCAAAAGAAAGAACACAATCCAAATGCACTGAAAACTGAAAAAAAAATTAGCAACCCACTTTTAAAGACCCATTAAAATACTTTAGCTTCTCATGTCGCCCCAAAATTGCATTCCGCCTCAAACTTTTTCGACGTTTTAAGATCAATGAATTAATAGATTTTATTGATTTTGACCGCCTTTGTCAAAACATCTTCAGCAAATTTTGCATCGCAAAATTTACAAAAACTTCAGGTATCCTGAACATCATATGAAAATAAAAACCGCCTGGCAGCCTTGAATTTTCAGGAAAAGTCCATGAGAAACTACAAAGTTTATTAGTTGCCCAATGTTCCGGAAGGATAAGCAGTTCCTGCTCCACATGTGGCACCCGTCGTGTTACTCGATTAAAAGTTTCGACCAGAGACAGGATCGAAATCAAGACCAAGGAAATGTATTAATGGCTTACAAAGTCGTAATTCGGCCATAAAAATTTCGGAGGGATACATTCTGCCTTGCTGGAAGGAACTTTTGGCTCAACAGCTTTTATCAATGTTTATAAAATAAATAACTCTCAAATAAAGATCAAGATATTTTCTTGTTAATGTCGAAAACAAACAAAAAAGTCTGAAAGTGATTACAAATGTTGTAAATTGGAGATTTACAAGTTGACACCGAGTTTTAGAAATTTGCGTCTATCTTCCTCGGAGAGGCTTGTTGGGTTGTGTGGTCTATTACTAGGTCCTTCACTTTAAAGTCTGGAAATTTGATATCAAAGGACAAGGTGCAATAAGGGCTTTCTTTGGCATAAATATGACCAAAAATGAAAATCCAAGTAAGCAGAATGATATTTTGAAATATTTGTCGTAAATGAAGAAAAGTCCCAAATTTCTTACATTACTATGTATGGCATTTATAAGCTATCATCAAAATGACACACAGTCTTTGTGCAAGTCCCTATTTTTGTTTTGTTTTTTGTTTTTTGCTTTTGTTTTTGTTTTTTTTTCGATTTTGGCCAATTTTTATATAAACTTTGAGACTGGAAAATTGCCTCCACATGAGAGAAACATTTTCATATTTCACGTAAATATGCATTTCTGTAATATTGTCTTGTTTCATAAATGCAGATATTGAGTATTGTCGACCCAGCGTATCATACTCTTCAAAAATTTTGTCGTCAAATGAGCAAAAATGTTAGCTATATTCTTCAGACAATTTGCATATGATACTGCATACGATTACAGGTGAATGCTGTAACACAGTGTCGTAACACCTTGGCATTATGTAGTTTCATATGTAAAGTTTCTGGAGGTTTTCCCTCAAACTAAGTACTGCTCTTCAAGCGAAAATATTTTTTTTTGTAGAGTATTATACGCTGGATCGTATTTACAAGTTTAAAGACAAACAGATGAAAACTGGCATGACTCTGGGCCACAAATGTTTCATCACACAATTTTCGACAAAAGAGGTGCTATACTATGATGACTTTTTGAAGAACTACTGAAAGTGTTTACATGGCTTGTTGGATTCCCATATCAATTATCTATAATTTCAGCTTTAATTAGAAAGTATACTGCAAATTTTAGGTGAAAACAAGCAGAAAATCTGCTGTGTGTCGTACAATAAACAACTCATCCGTCGAACGCCCAAATAGCGCGATTATACCGTGTACAAATGTAGGTCGGTCGTGTCTTGGTCGGAACAAAGTAACTATGTACAGTACACCTATAGGAAATTACTAAAACACGAAACGAAACACAAAAATTCAGAAACAAAACGGAATAGTTTCGTTTCTTAAAATAGTGATATCCCTATAGTAATGACTAAAACAAGAAACGAAATCATTCCATTTCGTTTCGTTCCGTTCCGTTACATGAAATAGTATCACAAAGGCTTGCTTTTCTGCCGGTTTCTAAAGCTCGTACAAATAAATTGTGTATTTTCTGAGAGGCCGTCCTGATAGCATAGTAGATGGATTTACAACTACCTGTGCAATCAATGTCTATCACCATTATTGTTGTGAGTTCGAACTCCGTTCATGGCAAGGTGTACTCGATACAACATTATGTGATAAAGTTTGTCAGTAACTTGCAACAGGTCATGGTTTTCTCCAGGTACCCTGGTTTCCTCCACCAATAAATCTGACCACCATGAAATATTGTTGAAAGTGAAAGTGGCAATAAATACCATAAACCAAACCTAAATTTTCTAACAATGTACGTAAACTGTATATATAATCAAGTGCTTTCCAAAGTGGAAGTCATATTATAATTTTTCAATACTCACTAAAACAATTTTATCAATAAATAATGTTTTTGGTGCAAGATAAAATCATTGATGAAAACAAACAGTTTAAAACCAATATTGTATGCACATTATTTAGCTCCAATATTACATACAAACATCAATAATATATACAAACCTTAACATTAGCTATATGATATTTATCTCTGGTCAGATGTATAGTAAATTTCTCTCGATTCTCTGTAATTATGTCATATAAAATTTGTATATCCACATTAATAACGGACATACCAGGGTGAAAGGTCAATGCTGGAAAATAAATAACAGTTTGGTATATAATATTTTATATATAATATTAAAACTAAATAAAATTTTCTACACAGTTAAATAAAGGGGCGATAGCTTGATACAACTCAAGTAAGTCAACCATTTTTGCCATCTTTGGGCTTAGAAACGAGTGGGGCTGAAATCCTTCAAATAAATCTGAACCTCTATCACATAGCAATGAGCATTATGTTAAAATTTCAGCAGTACTGCTCATAAAGAGTTATTGTGAAAAAAACATTGGGTCTATAGACAGACACAACAACTCATTGTACACACTCAGTGTACATACCATAACTTAACCACAAAATGGCCATAATAAGGAGGAAGCAATATTGTCACATGCAGAATATCAAAGTTTCCATCAGCTATTAATAGTGTTTGAAAATATATTTTTTCAATATACTTCAAAATCTGAATTTGTGTTTAATGGCTATGACACATTTAAATGTAATACTGCACTAGTGCAATGCTGAAAATGTTTCAAATGTAATACTGCTCTAGTGCAATGCTGAAAATGTTTCAAATGTAATACTGCACTAGTGCAATGCTGAAAATGATTCAAATGTAATACTGCACTAGTGTAATGTTGAACATGTTTCATCAAATGTAATACTGCACTAGTGTAATGTTGAAAATGTTTCAAATGTAATACTGCACTAGTGTAATGTTGAAAATGTTTCAAATGTAATACTGCACTAGTGTAATGTTGAACATGTTTCATCAAATGTAATACAGCACTAGTGTAATGTTGAAAATGTTTCATCAAATGTAATACTGCACTAGTGTAATGTTGAACATGTTTCATCAAATGTAATACTGCACTAGTGTAATGTTGAAAATGTTTCAAATGTAATACTGCACTAGTGTAATGTTGAAAATGTTTCAAATGTAATACTGCACTAGTGTAATGTTGAAAATGTTTCAAATGTAATACTGCAATAGTGCAATGTTGAAAATGTTTCAAATGTAATACTGCACTAGTGTAATGTTGAAAATGTTTCAAATGTAATACTGCACTAGTGTAATGTTGAACATGTTTCATCAAATGTAATACTGCACTAGTGTAATGTTGAAAATGTTTCATCAAATGTAATACTGCACTAGTGTAATGTTGAACATGTTTCATCAAATGTAATACTGCACTAGTGTAATGTTGAAAATGTTTCAAATGTAATACTGCACTAGTGTAATGTTGAACATGTTTCATCAAATGTAATACTACACTAGTGTAATGTTGAAAATGTTTCATCAAATGTAATACTGCACTAGTGTAATGTTGAACATGTTTCATCAAATGTAATACTGCACTAGTGTAATGTTGAACATGTTTCATCAAATGTAATACTGCACTAGTGTAATGTTGAAAATGTTTCATCAAATGTAATACTGCACTAGTGTAATGTTGAACATGTTTCATCAAATGTAATACTGCACTAGTGTAATGTTGAAAATGTTGAAAATGTAATACTGCACTAGTGTAATGTTGAAAATGTTTCAAATGTAATACTGCACTAGTGCAATGTTGAAAATGTTACAAATGTAATACTGCACTAGTGCAATGTTGAAAATGTTTCAAATGTAATACTGCACTAGTGCAATGTTGAACATGTTTCATCAAATGTAATACTGCACTAGTGTAATGTTGAAAATGTTTCATCAAATGTAATACTGCACTAGTGTAATGTTGAAAATGTTTCAAATGTAATACTGCACTAGTGCAATGTTGAACATGTTTCATCAAATGTAATACTGCACTAGTGTAATGTTGAAAATGTTTCATCAAATGTAATACTGCACTAGTGTAATGTTGAAAATGTTTCAAATGTAATACTGCACTAGTGCAATGTTGAAAATGTTACAAATGTAATACTGCACTAGTGCAATGTTGAAAATGTTTCAAATGTAATACTGCACTAGTGTAATGTTGAACATGTTTCATCAAATGTAATACTGCACTAGTGTAATGTTGAAAATGTTTCAAATGTAATACTGTACTATTGCAATGCTGAAAATGTTTCAAATGTAATACTGCACTAGTGTAATGTTGAAAATGTTTCAAATGTAATACTGCACTAGTGTAATGTTGAACATGTTTCATCAAATGTAATACTGCACTAGTGTAATGTTGAAAATGTTTCATCAAATGTAATACTGCACTAGTGTAATGTTGAAAATGTTTCATCAAATGTAATACTGCACTAGTGTAATGTTGAACATGTTTCATCAAATGTAATACTGCACTAGTGTAATGTTGAACATGTTTCATCAAATGTAATACTGCACTAGTGTAATGTTGAAAATGTTTCATCAAATGTAATACTGCACTAGTGTAATGTTGAACATGTTTCATCAAATGTAATACTGCACTAGTGTAATGTTGAACATGTTTCATCAAATGTAATACTGCACTAGTGTAATGTTGAAAATGTTTCAAATGTAATATTGCACTAGTGTAATGTTGAAAATGTTGAAAATGTAATACTGCACTAGTGTAATGTTGAAAATGTTTCAAATGTAATACTGCACTAGTGCAATGTTGAAAATGTTACAAATGTAATACTGCACTAGTGTAATGTTGAAAATGTTTCAAATGTAATACTGCAATAGTGCAATGTTGAAAATGTTTCAAATGTAATACTGCACTAGTGTAATGTTGAACATGTTTCATCAAATGTAATACAGCACTAGTGTAATGTTGAACTTGTTTCAAATGTAATACTGCACTAGTGTAATGCTGAAACTGTTTCAAATGTAATACTGCACTAGTGTAATGTTGAAAATGTTTCAAATGTAATACTGCACTAGTGTAATGTTGAACATGTTTCATCAAATGTAATACTGCACTAGTGCAATGTTGAAAATGTTGCACATAAACATTCTGTTAAACAAGAAATAAATAAATGACACATCTTTCCGTTTCTTCCACTGGTTTAAATGTATATTTGTTTGTTTTGCATTTTCTGTCAAGTTTAGCTTAGTTTAGTTTAAACATATCTTATTTGCATAAAAATTGCAAATGGGATTGGACACATTCTGTTAAGTGAGTGAGTGGTTGTTGTTTAATGATGAAGCAGGGTGTTTTTCTTCTATATAATATTGAGAACAAGTCATTTTTTAACAGGATTATGATGTCCACTTTGTACTAGACCAACACACTTTTTTTGTTGTACAAGATCACTGAAACAACAGTTCACAGGAAGAACATGTTTCTCAGAGAGATTGTCTAGACTCCAAGCCAACCAGTCTTTGTTCTTACTCCATAAAGATACTTCCTTAGCGAAAAAGCAACAAATACCAATTTTACCGTCTTTGATTTGACAAGACAGGGGAACAAACCTACGATCTTTACTGACTTTGATTTGACAAGACAGGGGAACAAATCTACGATCTTTACCGTCTTTGATTTGACAAGACGGGGGAATAAACCTACGATCTTTACCGTCTTTGATTTGACAAGACAGGGGAACAAACCTACGATCTTTACCGTCTTTGATTTGACAAGACAGGGGAACAAACCTACGATCTTTACCGTCTTTGATCTGACAAGACAGGGGAACAAACCTACGATCTTTACCGCCTTTGATCTGACAAGACAGGGGAACAAACCTACGATCTTTACCGTCTTTGATTTGACAAGACAGGGGAACAAACCTACGATCTTTACTGTCTTTGATTTGACAAGACAGGGGAACAAACCTACGATCTTTACCGTCTTTGATTTGACAAGACAGGGGAACAAACCTACGATCTTTACCGTCTTTGATTTGACAAGACAGGGGAACAAACCTACGATCTTTACCGTCTTTGATTTGACAAGACAGGGGAACAAATCTACAATCTTTACCGTCTTTGATTTGACAAGACAGAGGAACAAACCTACGATCTTTACCGTCTTTGATTTGACAAGACAGGGGAACAAACCTACGATCTTTACCGTCTTTGATTTGACAAGACAGGGAAACAAACATACGATCTTTACTGTCTTTGATTTGACAAGACAGGGGAACAAACCTACGATCTTTACTGTCTTTGATTTGACAAGACAGGGGAACAAACATACGATCTTTACTGTCTTTGATTTGACAAGACAGGGGAACAAACCTACGATCTTTACCGTCTTTGATTTGACAAGACAGGGGAACAAACCTACGATCTTTACCGTCTTTGATTTGACAAGACAGGGGAACAAACCTACGATCTTTACCGTCTTTGATTTGACAAGACAGGGGAACAAACCTACGATCTTTACCGTCTTTGATTTGATAAGACAGGGGAACAAACCTACGATCTTTACCGTCCTTGATTTGACAAGACAGGGGAACAAACCTACGAACTTTACCGTCTTTGATTTGACAAGACAGGGGAACAAACATACGATTTTCTGCATTCAAAGAAGCATATTTATCATTAAACATCAAAGGTAATTTCTGTAACAAACAGTTTCAACATAATAATATTTACCTTTTGAGAAACCATTATAATCACGCCCAGCTTCTGCTGAACCATCTTTAGATTGCAGTACAACTTCTGACAGACCTGACAGGTCACCAGTTCTAATTACAGGTACCTTCAACACAGCAATATCGTCTTTGATGATAGGCTCATTAATGATGTATTGTCTACT
Organism: Bathymodiolus septemdierum; assembly: GCA_963383655.1. Lineage (NCBI taxonomy): Eukaryota > Metazoa > Mollusca > Bivalvia > Mytilida > Modiolidae > Bathymodiolus > Bathymodiolus septemdierum. The sequence continues at coordinate 957,921 of OY726524.1, forward strand.
AGATATTTCTATAGATGGTTCTAAAAATGCAAAAAATATTTTACCTTAACAGTAAACATAAGGATTTTCACAGCTGTCAACCACAATATAAACTATAGGCTCCCAGGAGCCTGTAATCGCTCACCTGGTTTTCAATTTGACATCTAAAGTTGATAGAAAATAAGGGTATTACACATAATTTTGAAAATGGGCCACCCAAAGATCATTTCAACTCAAATTTCTGAGCAAAAGATTTTGATGTGATTTTTATCTCATAATATTCCTAAACAGAATAAACTGGCTGAAAAAATCTCACAGAAAAACCCAGAATATAAGCTAAACTACTCATTGCCATGTAGCTGCAGTTAAAATTTGAGTTCATTTTGATTTGTAATAAAGCAGAAATTGACAACTAAAGAAATTTCTATTTTTAGTAACAGCAGCCATTTTGAATGGAGGGCGGGGCTGTCGGACACAATATTGAAAGGGGACCACCCCAGTCAAATTTGCTTTAACTTGGTTCAGTGGTGTCAGAGGAGAAGATTTAAATGTTATCTTTTATCAAAATATGTCTAATTTGTATAATCGGTATAAATCGGTTGAAAGAAAAATTTCATTGTCATGTAGCTGCAATTAAAATTTGCACTCATTTTGATTTATAATAAAGCAGCAATGGACAATTGAAGAAATTACTATTTTTAGTAACAGCAGCCATCTTGAATGGAGGGCGGAGCTGTCGGACACAATTTTGAAATGGGACTACCCAAGGACTATCCCAGCCAAATTTGCTTTATTTGGTTCAGCGGTTTCAGAGAAGAAGATTTAAATGTGATCTTTTATCAAAACATGTCTAATTTGCATAATCTGTATAAATCGGCTGAACGAAAAATTCCACAGAAAAACTCGGATTATATGTAAAACTACTCACTGCAATGTAGCTGCAGTTAAAATTTGAGCTCATTTTGATTTATAATAAAGCAGCAATGGACAATTGAAGAAATTTCTATTTTTAGTAACAGCAGCCATCTTGAATGGAGGGCGGGGCTGTCAAACACAATTTTGAAAGGGACCCATCCAGGGACCATCCCTGCCAGGTTTGCTTTAATTTGGTTCAGCGGTTTCAGAGGAAAAGATTTAAATGTGATCTTTTATCAAAATATGCCTAATTTGCATAATCGGTATAAATCGGCTGAAAGAAAATTTCACAGAAAAACTCGGAATATATGTTAAACTACTCATATCCATGTAGCTGCAGTAAAAATTTGACCTCATTTAGATTTATAATAAAGCAGCAATGGACAATTGAAGAAATTTCTATTTTTAGTAACAGCAGCCATCTTGAATGGAGGGCGGGTCTGTCGGACACAATTTTGAAAGGGACCCACCCAAGGACCATCCCTGCCAGGTTTGGTTTAATTTGGTTGAGGGGTTTCAGAGGAGAAGATTTAAATGTGAAAGTTTATGACGTACGAAGGATGGATGGACGGAAGGACGACGAACGCCAAGTGATGGCAAAAGCTCACATGGCCTTTGGCCAGGTGAGCTAAAAATCAAAGAATATATCCATAGGAGACAAAAGTCCTTGCTTCTAACTAAAGCTTAGAGTATAACTCATCAACATTAAAAGGAACAATAGTTATATTTGACTTTAACCTGTGTTAAAATAAAAACATAGATATCAAATTTAACCTGTGTTAAAATAAAAACATAAGATATCAAATTTAGTGCACACGACATGTTTATGGAATAACCTTCATCAGGTACGCTCAGCCTGAATAACCTTCATCAGGTACGCTCAGCCTGAATAACCTTCATCAGGTACGTTCAGCCTGAATAACCTTCATCAGGTACGTTCAGCCTGAATAACCTTCATCAGGTACGCTCATCCTGAATAACCTTCATCAGGTACGCTCAGCCTGAATAACCTTCATCAGGTACGCTCAGCCTGAATAACCTTCATCAGGTACGCTCAGCCTGAATAACCTTTATCAGGTACGTTCAGCCTGAATAACCTTCATCAGGTACGTTCAGCCTGAATAACCTTCATCAGGTACGCTCAGCCTGAATAACCTTCATCAGGTACGCACAGCCTGAATAACCTTCATCAGGTACGCTCAGCCTGAATAACCTTCATCAGGTACGCTCAGCCTGAATAACCTTCATCAGGTACGCACAGCCTGAATAACCTTCATCAGGTACGCTCAGCCTGAATAACCTTCATCAGGTACGCTCAAAATCAAAAGATTGGAAAGCAAAATAATTTAAAAGTGTTTTCTGGAGCAATAAAACAAAATGGCTTAAACAGGATAGCCAAAATCGTCCATGGTCACCTATACAATTCATTCTACCCAAATGACCTTGAACTGTTCACTTTGAACTTTTAATACTCACCATCTTAAGGATTATGTACCTTAATGACCTTGAACTGTTCACTTTGAACTCTTAATACTCACCATCTTCAGGATTTGTATCTTAATGACCTTGAACTGTTCACTTTGAACTCTTAATACTCACCATCTTCAGGATTTGTAACTTAATGACCTTGAACTGTTCACTTTGAACTCTTAATACTCACCATCTTCAGGATTATGTATCTTAATATTGGTATTATTTCTCTTGCCAACAAAAGCAACACGGGTCGTAGAGCTACTAGGACTTCCTAAGACTAGACGGAATTCTTCTGTAGGCTCATAATCACTGTCATCAATAAGTTCTACCACACAGTCTGCACGTCTTTGACCTGTTATAAACAATTTAACATTAACTGAATATTTTTCATTTAAATTTGGGTTTGAGGTTGACTGGTATTTTTGGGCCAAAATTAGGTATCAGATTCCATATAAAGTCAAACTTGCCTTTACACACACTTATGACAAACAGGGAGTTTAAAACCCTCTCTGCTGTCTTCAAGTTTGATCTCAACTCAAATATAAGTGGTTGTTTGATCTGTATTTAACAGTCGGTTTTCATTCTAGACTTTAAACATGACTTTTGAGGTACTCTAACAACATAAGGGAGAAAAACCCTGACAGTTGTAATGACCTGGCAAATGAAACGCCCAGCCTTGTGTAGGTGTCTGAAAACTTTAAACGTCCAGCTTTGTGTAGGTGTCTGGAAACTTTAAATGCCCAGCCTTGTGTAGGTGTCTGGAAACTTTAAACGTCCAGCTTTGTGTAGGTGTCTGAAAACTTTAAACGTCCAGCCTTGTGTAGCTGTCTGGAAACATTAAACGCCCAGCCTTGTGTAGCTGTCTGGAAACTTTAAACGCCCAGCCTTGTGTAGCTGTCTGGAAACTTTAAACGCCCAGCCTTGTGTAGCTGTCTGGAAACTTTAAACGCCCAGCCTTGTGTAGCTGTCTGGAAACTTTAAACGCCCAGCCTTGTGTAGCTGTCTGGAAACTTTAAAGGCCCAGCCTTGTGTAGCTGTCTGGAAACTTTAAATGCCCAGCCTTGTGTAGGTGTCTGGAAACTTTAAACGCCCAGCCTTGTGTAGGTGTCTGGAAACTTTAAACGCCCAGCTTTGTGTAGCTATCTGGAAACTTTAAACGCCCAGCTTTGTGTAGCTGTCTGGAAACTTTAAACGCCCAGCCTTGTGTAGGTGTCTGGAAACTTTAAACGCCCAGCTTTGTGTAGGTGTCTGGAAACTTTAAACGCCCAGCCTTGTGTAGCTGTCTGGAAACTTTAAACGCCCAGCTTTGTGTAGCTGTCTGGAAACTTTAACACTTGAGGTAGGTTTCAGGGTGTGAACCCCATGTTAGTGGTGTTTAGGGAAACTTTAACACTTGAGGTAGGTTTCAGGGTGTTAACCCCATGTTAGTGGTGTTTAGGGAAACTTTAACACTTGAGGTAGGTTTCAGGGTGTGAACCCCATGTTAGTGGTGTTTAGGGAAACTTTAACACTTGAGGTAGGTTTCAGGGTGTGAACCCCATGTTAGTGGTGTTTAGGGAAACTTTAACACTTGAGGTAGGTTTCAGGGTGTGAACCCCATGTTAGTGGTGTTTAGGGAAACTTTAACACTTGAGGTAGGTTTCAGGGTGTGAACCCCATGTTAGTGGTGTTTAGGGAAACTTTAACACTTGAGGTAGGTTTCAGGGTGTGAACCCCATGTTAGTGGTGTTTAGGGAAACTTTAACACTTGAGGTAGGATTCAGGGTGTGAACCCCATGTTAGTGGTGTTTAGGGAAACTTTAACACTTGAGGTAGGTTTCAGGGTGTGAACCCCATGTTAGTGGTGTTTAGGGAAACTTTAACACTTGAGGTAGGTTTCAGGGTGTGAACCCCATGTTAGTGGTGTTTAGGGAAACTTTAACACTTGAGGTAGGTTTCAGGGTGTGAACCCCATGTTAGTGGTGTTTAGGGAAACTTTAACACTTGAGGTAGGTTTCAGGGTGTGAACCCCATGTTAGTGGTGTTTAGGGAAACTTTAACACTTGAGGTAGGTTTCAGGGTGTGAACCCCATGTTAGTGGTGTTTAGGGAAACTTTAACACTTGAGGTAGGTTTCAGGGTGTGAACCCCATGTTAGTGGTGTTTAGGGAAACTTTAACACTTGAGGTAGGTTTCAGGGTGTGAACCCCATGTTAGTGGTGTTTAGGGAAACTTTAACACTTGAGGTAGGTTTCAGGGTGTGAACCCCATGTTAGTGGTGTTTAGGGAAACTTTAACACTTGAGGTAGGTTTCAGGGTGTGAACCCCATGTTAGTGGTGTTTAGGGAAACTTTAACACTTGAGGTAGGTTTCAGGGTGTGAACCCCATGTTAGTGGTGTTTAGGGAAACTTTAACACTTGAGGTAGGTTTCAGGGTGTGAACCCCATGTTAGTGGTGTTTAGGGAAACTTTAACACTTGAGGTAGGTTTCAGGGTGTGAACCCCATGTTAGTGGTGTTTAGGGAAACTTTAACACTTGAGGTAGGTTTCAGGGTGTGAACCCCATGTTAGTGGTGTTTAGGGAAACTTTAACACTTGAGGTAGGTTTCAGGGTGTGAACCCCATGTTAGTGGTGTTTAGGGAAACTTTAACACTTGAGGTAGGTTTCAGGGTGTGAACCCCATGTTAGTGGTGTTTAGGGAAACTTTAACACTTGAGGTAGGTTTCAGGGTGTGAACCCCATGTTAGTGGTGTTTAGGGAAACTTTAACACTTGAGGTAGGTTTCAGGGTGTGAACCCCATGTTAGTGGTGTTTAGGGAAACTTTAACACTTGAGGTAGGTTTCAGGGTGTGAACCCCATGTTAGTGGTGTTTAGGGAAACTTTAACACTTGAGGTAGGTTTCAGGGTGTGAACCCCATGTTAGTGGTGTTTAGGGAAACTTTAACACTTGAGGTAGGTTTCAGGGTGTGAACCCCATGTTAGTGGTGTTTAGGGAAACTTTAACACTTGAGGTAGGTTTCAGGGTGTGAACCCCATGTTAGTGGTGTTTAGGGAAACTTTAACACTTGAGGTAGGTTTCAGGGTGTGAACCCCATGTTAGTGGTGTTTAGGGAAACTTTAACACTTGAGGTAGGTTTCAGGGTGTGAACCCCATGTTAGTGGTGTTTAGGGAAATTTTAACACTTGAGGTAGGTTTCAGGGTGTGAACCCCATGTTAGTGGTGTTTAGGGAAACTTTAACACTTGAGGTAGGTTTCAGGGTGTGAACCCCATGTTAGTGGTGTTTAGGGAAACTTTAACACTTGAGGTAGGTTTCAGGGTGTGAACCCCATGTTAGTGGTGTTTAGGGAAACTTTAACACTTGAGGTAGGTTTCAGGGTGTGAACCCCATGTTAGTGGTGTTTAGGGAAACTTTAACACTTGAGGTAGGTTTCAGGGTGTGAACCCCATGTTAGTGGTGTTTAGGGAAACTTTAACACTTGAGGTAGGTTTCAGGGTGTGAACCCCATGTTAGTGGTGTTTAGGGAAACTTTAACACTTGAGGTAGGTTTCAGGGTGTGAACCCCATGTTAGTGGTGTTTAGGGAAACTTTAACACTTGAGGTAGGTTTCAGGGTGTGAACCCCATGTTAGTGGTGTTTAGGGAAACTTTAACACTTGAGGTAGGTTTCAGGGTGTGAACCCCATGTTAGTGGTGTTTAGGGAAACTTTAACACTTGAGGTAGGTTTCAGGGTGTGAACCCCATGTTAGTGGTGTTTAGGGAAACTTTAACACTTGAGGTAGGTTTCAGGGTGTGAACCCCATGTTAGTGGTGTTTAGGGAAACTTTAACACTTGAGGTAGGTTTCAGGGTGTGAACCCCATGTTAGTGGTGTTTAGGGAAACTTTAACACTTGAGGTAGGTTTCAGGGTGTGAACCCCATGTTAGTGGTGTTTAGGGAAACTTTAACACTTGAGGTAGGTTTCAGGGTGTGAACCCCATGTTAGTGGTGTTTAGGGAAACTTTAACACTTGAGGTAGGTTTCAGGGTGTGAACCCCATGTTAGTGGTGTTTAGGGAAACTTTAACACTTGAGGTAGGTTTCAGGGTGTGATCCCCATGTTAGTGGTGTTTAGGGAAACTTTAACACTTGAGGTAGGTTTCAGGGTGTGAACCCCATGTTAGTGGTGTTTAGTCTTAAGCTTGTGGCTGAAAGTCCACAACCTTAATCTCAGTATCATCTCGGTCACTCTATAAAATTACCTGGTGAGAAATAGACAACAGATAGATCAGTGTCTGGTCTTTCTACGTAATCCTCTGCTACTCTAGCCGTGCTTTGTCTGGTATAACATCGCACTGATGCATCCTGGTCAAGATCACCGTGTCTGACAATTACAGCAGTCACCTGACCATCTTTCTCGTTACCATAATAAATGGAATCTTCAAATGTCAGTACCGGAGCTACAATGTAAAATGATATTTCTAAACCTGTTTAACAAGAGGCCCACACAAGTCTAATTCACTCATCTGGTAGAGAAGATTTTATTGTCTATCGTAACAAAGGTTAAAGGTTAAATATATTTACTAGGATAATATCAACATTTTATTAAATATAACCATACGTAACATGATTCCTATCTGAGTAACATTTTACATTTGATATTTGCCGAGGATAGGCCTCAAAAGTCATACGGTACCTTTTAGAGTTGCATAAGTTAAATTTTGATCTCCAAGGACCCAATAGACACTTGGACATTCATTGGTACAAAAATGATATGTCAACCAGTCTTTTCTCTTACTCACGATCTACCACACCTTAGAAGACCACAATAACCATTATACCACTTGATACAATTGTGCTTACTTTTAACAAAAAATTAGTATGTTAAATAAAAGATATGACTAAGATGACATCATGTGATGGGGGTCAGGACAGGTTTAATTTTTCATGCTTACCATCTGATACAGTATCATCAATAACAACAGTTGCTGTAGTAGGATTTCCAAGTGAAGCCCCCATAGGCATCCTCAGTACCAACTGGTACTTTTCTGGTCCCTCTAACTTTGGCTGTCCAAGATCATCCAGAATTTTGACACTGATGGTATTTATACTCACTCCAGGTGGGAAATTCAAGATCTTATTTACAGCCATATAGTCATCTCCAGCTAGAAAATGGTAATTATAAAGCATTAATAAACAGCAGAAAAAACAATCGTTCAGAAATATCTAAAGGAGGTTTAACATATTCAACACGACCGTCATTATCAAGAAGAAACCAGTTTTGCCCCTCATAGTTGATAATGGGATCTATGAATTAATAATTTGACATTTTAAATGTCTGAAAGACTTTCATTTAATTAGCTAGCTCCTAACCTTTACCCTTGTGATCAGGCCAGATTTTAGATGTTTTATACTACAACATTGTCCCCCTCCAGAGAGGCCACTCTATTAAACAACCACTTGTCCACCCCTATTAAACAGCCACTTGTCCACCTCTATTAAACAGCCACTTGTCCACCTCTATTAAACAGCCACTTGTCCACTCTATTAAACAGCCACTTGTCCACTCTATTAAACAGCCACTTGTCCACCTCTATAAAACAGCCGCTTGTCCACCTCTATTAAACAGCCACTTGTCCACCTCTATTAAACAGCCACTTGTCCACCTCTATTAAACAGCCACTTGTCCACCTCTATTAAACAGCCATTTGTCCACCCCTATTAAACAGCCACTTGTCCATCCCTATTAAACAGCCACTTGTCCACCTCTATTAAACAGCCACTTGTCCACCTCTATTAAAACAGCCACTTGTCCACCTCTATTAAACAGCCACTTGTCCACCTCTGTTAAACAGCCACTTGTCCACTCTATTAAACAGCCACTTGTCCACCTCTATTAAACAGCCACTTGTCAACCTCTATTAAACAACCACTTGTCCACCTCTATTAAACAGCCACTTGTCCACTTTATTAAACAGCCACTTGTCCACCTCTATTAAAACAGCCACTTGTCCACCTCTATTAAACAGCCACTTGTTCACCTCTGTTAAACAGCCACTTGTCCACTCTATTAAACAGCCACTTGTCCACCTCTATTAAACAGCCACTTGTCAACCTCTATTAAACAGCCACTTGTCCACCTCTATTAAACAGCCACTTGTCCACTTTATTAAACAGCCACTTGTCCACCCCTATTAAACAGCCACTTGTCCACCCCTATTAAACAGCCACTTGTCCACCCCTATTAAACAGCCACTTGTCCACCTCTATTAAACAGCCACTTGTCCACCCCTATCAAACAGCCACTTGTCCACCCTATTAAACAGCCACTTGTCCACCCCTATTAAACAGCCACTTGTCCACCCCTATTAAACAGCCACTTGTCCACCCTATTAAACAGCCACTTGTCCACCCCCATTAAACAGCCACTTGTCCACCCCTATTAAACAGCCACTTGTCCACCCCTATTAAACAGCCACTTGTCCACCCCTATTAAACAGCCACTTGTCCACCCCTATTAAATAGCCACTTGTTCATTGATAAAGAGTTGGCCTTATAAGAGGGGGACTAATGTTTTTTTGTTAAGCATAATTTTTATTAAATTTAAGTTGAACAGAATAAAATACTATGTTTGAAATCAGTTCCAGCAACACATGTATTTTATCCACAAAAATGTATTCCTATTAAAAGTAAACAATAACTACATGTATCTACAAAAATGTATAATATCAATATTTTAATTCTAATTAAAAACTAGTCTCAGTGGGCTGAGCCTGTGTCGCTCACCTTTCATTCTGCTTTGAGAAAACTTTATACCGAAGCTTCCATATGTGCTTCCTACCAAATTTCAGATGTTTGTTAACAGATCGGGACGAAATGTGCAATCCTTATAGAGGACCTTCCATAGATGCTTCCTACCAAGTTTCGCTTCATTTTGGCCAAGCGGTTTCAGAGGAGAAGATTTTTTAGGAAATCGACCAATCAGAAACAAGAATTGCCTGTGGTGGCCATGTTTATTAACGGATCGAGACAAAATGAGCAATCTATATAGAGGACCTTTCATAGATGCTTCCTTCCAGGTTTCGGTTAATTTGGCCAAGCGGTTTCAGAGAAGAATTTTTAGAAATCGATCAATCAGAAACAAGAATTGCCTGTGGCGGCCATGTGTTTTAACGCATCAAGACAAAATGAACACTCTTTATAGAGGACCTGCCATAGATACTTCCTACCATGTTTCAGTTCATTTGGCCAAGCGGTTTCAGAGGAGAATTTTTTTTTTAATCGACCAATCAGAAACAAGAATTGCCTGTGGCGGCCATGTTTATTAACGGATCGGGACAAAATGTGCAATATTTATAGAGGACCTTCCATAGATGCTTCCTATCAAGTTTCGGTTCAATTGGTCAAGCGGTTTCAGAGGAGAAGATTTTAATAGAATTTATAATTACCTTCTGCAGATACTGGATTTATTTGACGAGACCGTACTGTTACACTAGATGGCTGTGACAAATCACTTCCTGCTCTCATCACTGATATCTGTAACTCCTCGTCACTTTCATCTATATGATAGTCTAAATGACTAAAGTAAAACTGAGGCTCTGAAATAAATACAAGTGTCAATATGAGAGTACATTAATACAAGTGTCAACATGAGAGTATATTAATACAAGTGTCAACATGAGAGTATATTAATACAAGTGTCAACATGAGAGTATATTAATACTGAACTGGACCCAATACTAATCATATTATCATACTGAACTGGATCCAATACTACTGGTGATTATGCTATTACATCATCAAATTGGTTCAGTCGGCATGGCTTGTGATTAATAAATATTATTTATTTCATATCAGTTCTAAATTCGACTTTTTCATTTTTGTAGACATGGTCATGTGTCATGCATTAATCTGTGTTAAAGAAATCCACCAGTCATTAACATCATAATACGAACAGGCATTATCATGTTAATGACCGTTCAAAGGTTTTTTTTAGAATTGCCTCCCTTTTTAAACACAACAGTTTTAGAGTTACCTCCCTTTTTTAAAACAACAGTTTTAGAGTTGCCTCTCTTTATTTAGAAAGTTGTATTTCCTTCAATGAAATAATAATCATAGAACTTTACTTATGCATAGGCAGTCTATAAATCATGATAATGCCCTATACATAAGTAACTATTATATAAATATCACTTTTTTGTAGAAGACATCCCATTCAAAATGAATATCTTACTTTATTTTAAATATTTAATGTATTATACTAGACTTTCAAACATACCATCTGTTGAATCAGGTTCAATAACAACTGTAGTCCAGTTTTGACCTTTGATCCTGCCTCCCATTGGTTCCATCAATATCACATGGAATCTTTCATCCTCCTCATACAAAGAATCATCAATGACCTTCACCTTACAATATTTTGTTTCCTCTCCAACATCAAATCTGATGGTACTATGATGATTATCAGGACGTGAGATGTAATCGGCCCCTGAGTTTATTATGTCTGACGACGTTCCTGAAGCAGTAACTAAAAAAAAAGTTGTAAAATCATTAGAAAAGTACAAGTTGAATAGTCTTTTATTATTTTAATTCTTTAGGAAATATTCCAGTTTTCAAACTCAACCAAGATATTCTTGATACACAGATTGTGTATATATATTTGATTTGAATCTGTTGAGGCACTATTTTACTACTGTGTTAACAAGAGCATTTTCACACTAAATTATTCTTCAAGGGACAAAACTCTTTAAATTCTTGATGAAAATTAAGAAATAATTCATGGAAGTCATAATGTGTTGAGAGTTTTAACATGGGTTGTCAGGATATTAATATTTTATCCTGAGCGCTATAGCAATGTGCCTATAGGCCACAGATGCACCTGCTGCCAGCTAATACTAAATTAAACACTATGACTGGAGCAGTAAAAAATAGCTTTCAGTTTGTGAAAAGAAACTAAAGTCAGAACATGAAATCCACAACCAGAGGCTCTCAAGAGCCTGTATCGTTCACCTGGTAATAAAAAAAAAACAATTAGTTCTATGTAAAAACTATGTGCTGCAGTGGTAGTCATCTTGGAATTACGATCAACATAAACAACACAAAGTTTGTAAAGGACCTTCCAATGATTGATGCACAGTTTAGGTTCAATCAGTGCAATAGCTTCAGAGAAGAATATATTTCTGTATTTTCCCCATATGGTTCTGTGTTAATACTATGACCTGTGGTGGCAGCCATCTTGGATTTCCGATCGGCATAAAAACAGAGGACCTTCCAATGATCATTCCTGGGCAGTTTGGTTTCAACTGTCCAAGTGGTTTCAGAGAAGAAGCATTTTGAAACATTTTTCCCATAGGGTCCAATGTTAAACTAAGTCCTGCCGTAGCCGCCATTTTGAATTTCATATCAGAACAAAAAACGTAAAGTTTGTAGAGGACCATCCAATGAACATTCATGTACAGTTTGGCTTTAATCATATTTGTAGTTTCTGAGAAGAAGGCATTTGAACATTTTCCCATAGGGTCCAATGTTAATCTATGTCCTGCGGTGGTGGCCATCTTGGATTTCCGATCGGCATAAAAAACACACACCTTGTAGAGGACCTTCCAATGATCATTCCTGGGCAGTTTGGTTTCAATTATCCAAGTGGTTTCAGAGAAGAAGCGTTTTGAAACATTTTTCCCATAGGGTCCAATGTTAAACTAAGTCCTGCCGTAGCCGCCATTTTGAATTTCTTATCGGAACAAAAAACGTAAAGTTTGTAGAGGACCATCCAATGAACATTCATGTACAGTTTGGCTTTTAATAATATTTGTAGTTTCTGAGAAGAAGGCATTTGAACATTTTCCCATAGGGTCCAATGTTAATCTATGTATTGTGGTGGTGGCCATCTTGGATTTCCGATCAACATAAAAAACATAAAATTTGTAGAGGACCTTCCAATGATCATTCCTGGGCAGTTTGGTTTCAACTGTCCCAGTGGTTTCAGAGAAGAAGCGTTTTGAAACATTTTCCCCTTAGGGTCCAATGTTAAACTAAGTCCTGCTGTAGCCACCATTTTGAATTTCATATCGGCACAAAAAACGTACAGTTTGTAGAGGACCATCCAATGAACATTCATGTACAGTTTCGCTTTAATCATATTTGTAGTTTCTGAGAAGAAGGCATTTGAACATTTTCCCATAGGGTCCAATGTTAATCTATGTCCTGCGGTGGTGGCCATCTTGGATTTCTGATCGGCATAAAAAACACACACCTTGTAGAGGACCTTCCAATGATCATTCCTGGGCAGTTTGGTTTCAATTATCCAAGTGGTTTCAGAGAAGAAGCGTTTTGAAACATTTTTCCCATAGGGTCCAATGTTAAACTAAGTCCTGCCGTAGCCGCCATTTTGAATTTCATACCGGAACAAAAAACGTATAGTGTGTAGAGGACCATCTAATGAACATTCATGTACAGTTTCGCTTTAATCATATTTGTAGTTTCTAAGAAGAAGGCATTTGAATATTTTCCCATAGGGTCCAATGTTAATCTATGTATTGCGGTGGCGGCCATCTTGGATTTCCAATCAGCATAAAAAACAAAAAATTTGTAGAGGACCTTCCAATGATCATTCCTGGGCAGTTTGGTTTCAACTGTCCAAGTGGTTTCAGAGAAGAAGCATTTTGATACATTTTTCCCATAGGGTCCAATGTTAAACTAAGTCCTGCCGTAGCCGCCATTTTGAATTTCATATCGGAACAAAAAACCTTAAGATTGTAGGTGACCATCCAATGAACATTCATGTACAGTTTGGCTTTAATCATATTTGTAGTTTCTGAGAAGAAGGCATTTGAACATTTTCCCATAGGGTCCAATGTTAATCTATGTCCTGCGGTGGCGGCCATCTTGGATTTCCGATCGGCATAAAAAACACACACCTTGTAGAGGACCTTCCAATGATCATTCCTGGGCAGTTTGGTTTCAATTATCCAAGTGGTTTCAGAGAAGAAGCGTTTTGAAAAAAAATTCCCATAGGGTCCAATGTTAAACTAAGTCCTGCCGTAGCCGCCATTTTGAATTTCTTATCGGAACAAAAAACGTAAAGTTTGTAGAGGACCATCCAATGAACATTCATGTACAGTTTGGCTTTTAATAATATTTGTAGTTTCTAAGAAGAAGGCATTTGAACATTTTCCCATAGGGTCCAATGTTAATCTATGTATTGCGGTGGTGGCCATCTTGGATTTCCGATCGACATAAAAAACATAAAATTTGTAGAGGACCTTCCATTGATCATTCCTGGGCAGTTTGGTTTCAACTGTCCTAGTGGTTTCAGAGAAGAAGCGTTTTGAAACATTTTTCCCATAGGGTCCAATGTTAAATTAAGTCCTGCTGTAGCCACCATTTTGAATTTCATATCGGCACAAAAAACGTACAGTTTGTAGAGGACCATCCAATGAACATTCATGTACAGTTTCGCTTTAATCATATTTGTAGTTTCTGAGAAGAAGGCATTTGAACATTTTCCCATAGGGTCCAATGTTAATCTATGTCCTGCGGTGGTGGCCATCTTGGATTTCTGATCGGCATAAAAAACACACACCTTGTAGAGGACCTTCCAATGATCATTCCTGGGCAGTTTGGTTTCAATTATCCAAGTGGTTTCAGAGAAGAAGCGTTTTGAAACATTTTTCCCATAGGGTCCAATGTTAAACTAAGTCCTGCCGTAGCCGCCATTTTGAATTTCATACCGGAACAAAAAACGTATAGTGTGTAGAGGACCATCTAATGAACATTCATGTACAGTTTCGCTTTAATCATATTTGTAGTTTCTAAGAAGAAGGCATTTGAATATTTTCCCATAGGGTCCAATGTTAATCTATGTATTGCGGTGGCGGCCATCTTGGATTTCCAATCAGCATAAAAAACAAAAAATTTGTAGAGGACCTTCCAATGATCATTCCTGGGCAGTTTGGTTTCAACTGTCCAAGTGGTTTCAGAGAAGAAGCATTTTGATACATTTTTCCCATAGGGTCCAATGTTAAACTAAGTCCTGCCGTAGCCGCCATTTTGAATTTATTATCGGAACAAAAAACCTTAAGATTGTAGGTGACCATCCAATGAACATTCATGTACAGTTTGGCTTTAATCATATTTGTAGTTTCTGAGAAGAAGGCATTTGAACATTTTCCCATAGGGTCCAATGTTAATCTATGTCCTGCGGTGGCGGCCATCTTGGATTTCCGATCGGCATAAAAAACACACACCTTGTAGAGGACCTTCCAATGATCATTCCTGGGCAGTTTGGTTTCAATTATCCAAGTGGTTTCAGAGAAGAAGCGTTTTGAAACATTTTTCCCATAGGGTCCAATGTTAAACTAAGTCCTGCCGTAGCCGCCATTTTGAATTTCTTATCGGAACAAAAAACGTAAAGTTTGTAGAGGACCATCCAATGAACATTCATGTACAGTTTGGCTTTTAATAATATTTGTAGTTTCTAAGAAGAAGGCATTTGAACATTTTCCCATAGGGTCCAATGTTAATCTATGTATTGCGGTGGTGGCCATCTTGGATTTCCGATCGACATAAAAAACATAAAATTTGTAGAGGACCTTCCATTGATCATTCCTGGGCAGTTTGGTTTCAACTGTCCTAGTGGTTTCAGAGAAGAAGCGTTTTGAAACATTTTCCCCTTAGGGTCCAATGTTAAATTAAGTCCTGCTGTAGCCACCATTTTGAATTTCATATCGGCACAAAAAACGTACAGTTTGTAGAGGACCATCCAATGAACATTCATGTACAGTTTCGCTTTAATCATATTTGTAGTTTCTGAGAAGAAGGCATTTGAACATTTTCCCATAGGGTCCAATGTTAATCTATGTCCTGCGGTGGTGGCCATCTTGGATTTCTGATCGGCATAAAAAACACACACCTTGTAGAGGACCTTCCAATGATCATTCCTGGGCAGTTTGGTTTCAATTATCCAAGTGGTTTCAGAGAAGAAGCATTTTGAAACATTTTTCCCATAGGGTCCAATGTTAAACTAAGTCCTGCCGTAGCCGCCATTTTGAATTTCATACCGGAACAAAATACGTATAGTGTGTAGAAGACCATCTAATGAACATTCATGTACAGTTTGGCTTTAATCATATTTGTAGTTTCTGAGAAGAAGGCATTTGAATATTTTCCCATAGGGTCCAATGTTAATCTATGTATTGCGGTGGCGGCCATCTTGGATTTCCAATCAGCATAAAAAACAAAAAATTTGTAGAGGACCTTCCAATGATCATTCCTGGGCAGTTTGGTTTCAACTGTCCAAGTGGTTTCAGAGAAGAAGCATTTTGATACATTTTTCCCATAGGGTTTAATGTTAAACTAAGTCCTGCCGTAGCCGCCATTTTGAATTTCATATCGGAACAAAAAACCTTAAGATTGTAGGTGACCATCCAATGAACATTCATGTACAGTTTGGCTTTAATCATATTTGTAGTTTCTGAGAAGAAGGCATTTGAACATTTTCCCATAGGGTCCAATGTTAATCTATGTCCTGCGATGGCGGCCATCTTGGATTTCCGATCGGCATAAAAAACAGAAACTTGGTAAAGGACATTCCAATGATCATTCCTTTACAGTTTGGGTTCAGTCAGTTCATTAATTTCAGAGAAGAAGATCTTTGAAATTTCAGCCAATCAGAGCATATTATTGGCCCTGGCAGCCATATTGAATATCCGACTGGAACGAAAAACAGTAACTTTGTAGAGGACCATCCAAGGAACATTCCTGCTAAGTTCGGTTCCAATCGGCCAAGTGGTTTCGGAGAAGAAGCTTGAAATGTGAAAAGTTTACAGACGACAGACAACAGACGACAGATGACGGACGCCAAGTGATGGCAATAGTTCACATGGACCTTTGGTCCAGGTGAACTAAAAAATAGATTTTTAAAATTCATTAAGGGGCATAACTCTGAAATGAAAAAGTGTTAAAGCCCAAGATCTTGGGTCTATATTTCAAATGATAAACTTAAGGGGAACTTACATAATTGAACAGAAACCTGAGCAATTGGTATTTTTGTGCACAACACCATGACAGAAAGAGTGTAAAAGTCCAGAAATTAATTTCTTCTCTACATTTGATGGTCTCTGACCTTGTGAAGTTCAAATTAATTGCTAAAGAGGAAATAAATTATTGAACAGAAACCATATGTAAGATGGACGTATCAACATGTTAAAACTTAATGCCATCGACGCCGATACAACGGGGGCCTAAAAATGGGAAGACATGTTATGTAGTATTTCCTTGATTGGTATTGATATCCCAGTGGTGACTTATGAACTTATATCAGGGTTCTATGGTACAGTGGTTGTTAAATTAAAAATATGACACAGAAAATTTATTTAAATAGCACATGAATACACAGATCCATAGAACACACGGTGTCATAGGATTGGACTGTAACTGGGTAAAATGTATTCCTAAAAAGAACTAGAGATTTATCTGTATTGAACACTGAGTGAACCAAATATGGTAAGTCTGGGTTGTAGGGTAATAGAAAAACTGACTTTATATCACAAAATTTAATAAAATCGGTAGACCATGTAAATGAGGTCAAGATCAAGTGATACATATCTGGCCGACATGGCTCCATATTACAGAAACTTGACTTAAATTCAACATTGTCATTAGACCATGACAATGAATTCTAGATCAGGTGACACATGCCTGGCTGACATGTACCCACCGTGATAAATGTGTGGATCAAATATTGTGATCCTATGTTGCATGAAAATGGAGAAACTGATCTAAAGACAAAACTTTGTCATTGGGAACACTGTCACCATAGCCTACCAACGCTGGGGAAAAAAACCTCTGACTATGAAAATTATATCATTCAATTACAAAATATAATAAAAATAAATTAAAGAAAATAAATTATGTGGGAAGAAAGCTTCAACATATCAAATCTGATTTAACATATTAATACATGTCTTCCTCTCTAAAACCTGGCAGCAAGAGACATGATATATAATCAGTTTAAAGTGGTAAATAGTCTTCTCAAGTGTGTTTGTAATGTTTTAATATCACTTGATTGAAGATAACTTACTTGACTTGTTTTGTAATACTTCACATAATGGTGACTATAGACTTGTAATGTAAATGTAAAATATCAAAGAGAAGCCATGTTATCCTTAATTAATAAACACAAAATTTAATTAGTGTGTACTTATCATGTAGAATAATTAATTAAGAAATAGGCTGGCAAAATAATTGGTACTCAAACTAAATCTACAAAATAATGGTAACTTTGTAGTTTTTAATTTTATTTATTGAAGTGACATCTGAACAATAGCAACATCGTTTCTTTCTATAAACTGTTTTTATCCTTTCTTCCTTTTTTTTTTTTTATTTTATGTAATATGTGATATTTTTGTTCAATGTTTCTTTGTATGTTGATATCTTGTAAAACTTGTTTAATTACACCGAATATTATTTAGAACACTGGCTAAATAAATAATACCTTTTGCTTGTCGTTTTCAGGACCATGATATATTTGTTTAATTCTACCGAATGATGTTACATAAAACGCACAACTGATAATGTTTTACAAATTTTGTTACAACCGTCTCGGTGAAGGGTAAAAATGGCAAACACGATTGTCACATAAAACGCACAACTGATAACATTTAACAATTTTTTTTACAAGCGTCAAGGTGAAGGGTAAAAACGGCAAATACGATTTTGCAAATACCATGAAAAAAAGTTAAATCTTATGCAAATACACCTACATGAAGTAAAAATTCTGCAAATTCACAATGCAAAGCCTGAATTTGTAAAAAAATATTACGGCTATTAACCAATCAGAATCCATGCATTCTTATATAAGGTGTAATTATATAATAAATTGTGTTTTTTTTTTTTTTTTTTTTTTTTTTTTTTTTCCTAATACTTTATTGTTTGACTCGCCTGTTAACAAAACACCTTAGATGCCCAGGTAAGCAAAAATAATCTAAGGTTCCCTATTTTACAATAGATCTCTTATCCAGGGTTATTAAGAGATTTATTAGAGTCCACATGATCCCATTTCAAAAATACAACTAAATTTATCAATAATAAAATCAACATGTAAGTTAATCTATATCGGCATTTTATGATAGCTTCAACATAATTTTTTATAACATTTACATACATGCATTGTACTCATATATTATAACTACTTACTAATCACTGATAGAATTGTCAAGATTTTGGCTTTATCTATTGTATCATTACAATTGGCCGTTAGCAAAATTTTTAGTTCAGATTTTAAAGTCTGTTTCCATATATTACAAAGTACATTTTGATTGATATGAATTTTGTCATATTTAACTTTGTTTCTTGCCTTCCAAATAGACCACTTAGATATAAAAATTAATGTATTTAATAGAAGTTCATGGTTACCCCCCATATTGAACCCAAACATCATATTTTTCTCATTTAAATTAACAGTTCCCACATTTAAAGTGTTTATTAAAATTGTGATGTTTGATATGAATCGGTTAGATATAATGCATTTAAAAAACAAATGTTGAAGATCTTCTTGAATGTTCGATTCTTTACAAAGGTGACATCTTCCATTGGATAGGTTCATTTTTCTAAGTCTACTTTCGGTGTAAATAATGTTATGGTTGCATTTCCATTGGAATTCTTTAATTTTATTACTGATGTCCAGTCTTTTAAGATTATTCCAAATTTTTGGCCAGTGAAATTCTTCATTATAAACATTATTCCATTTATCTTGACATTTTGGTATTGATTTTTTATTCAATATTTTTTGTATAATTTTAATCTTCACGTCTTTTGTATTAATAATTTTGCCTCTAATATCTGTAAGTGTTAAATTATTTAACAATTTCATTTTATTTCTACTTTTAGTTTTTGTTTTCTATATCATTATTTTCATTTTTTAAAAACTTTAAGTAGTCTTTTGGAATACATTTCTTAATTTTAGAGTATTCTGAGATACAGTTTCTCCTGTCTATCAGCTGAGAATATAATAAATCACAATCGATGAATTGTTTTGAGTTTTCATCCCATATGTCTTGAATAGTTTTTATATTACTTCTTAAAAATGAAGAAAATATTAAAGGTTTATTTTGGAAGGTTATATTACAATTCCCAAATAATCTAACATGCAAGATATCTGTTTTGGTTTCCACCTTTTGTGCACATTGTAAAAATTTTGTCCATGCTTGGATTGATTTTTGATAGAACAAGGGATACCTGTTTAAATTTAAGGATGAAACATTTGAGCATTTGCAAATAAAAAAAGTTTCATTAAATTTAATATCAAGTCTACTTAACCAATATTTTCCAATAGCATTCCAATTTTCAATTGGTTCGTTAATAATGCGATAAATAAATTTTATTCTTCTACTGTCAATGTAGGAATCTAGATTAACCATACTCATGCCACCATTTTCTATATCTAAACAACATACATCTCTTTTAATCTGATTAACTTTCCCCTCCCATATAAAGTCCCACATTAATGTTTCAATTTCCTTTTTAAATTTATCAGGAATGCCCTTCATTTCAATTTCAAATCCACAATATGATAACAAAAGATTTTTCACAATTATAGTTTTACCTTTGTAGGAAAGTTTTCTGCTTTTCCAAACTTGTATACAATTTTTCCTTCTATTAATAATGTCCTTCCAAATTTTATCATTGTCAACATTGTAACCATGATGTACCCCCAAAGTTTTTACATTTTCTTTAATCCATGATATTTGATTAAATTTTGGTTTTCTATGGCGGGCATTGCCAATAGAAATTGCTTTTGTTTTATTATAATTAATTCTTAATCCGGATGCTTTTTCATATTTTGAAAGTATATCGAAGGATTTCTCAACAGAGCGTTCATCTTTATTGAAAAGTTGTGTGTCATCTGCAAACATACTTATTTTGGCTTCTAATTCCTTCCCACCCGGTTCACCTGGTAATTTAATCCCCTTTATATCATTATTTCCTCTAATTGCACATGCCATGGGTTCGGCTTGCAATATGTAAATTAGCGGTGCGACGGGACACCCCTGTCTACATGAGCGAGATATGGAGAAAAATTTTGAAACAAATCCATTTGTCTTTATGGATGTTGTAGCATTTTTAACTAACATTTGAATCCACCCCCTAAATTTTTTCCCGAAGTTAAATGTTTTTAACACGAAGTCTACCCACCCCCATTCAACTCTATCGAATGCTTTTTGTTGATCTAAGAAAACTATTATGCCTTCTTCATTTTCTTCGTCTGCGTATTGTATGATGTCTTGTATCATTCTGTTTGCTTCACTTATGTTCCGACCCTTTACAAACCCTTTTTGATCCGGATGAATTAGCTTAGTTAAGACATTTTTTAATCGTTCAGCCAAAAGCTTCGAAATTATTTTATAATCACAATTCAGTAAGGTCAATGGTCTCCAGTTTTTTATGTCTTCCCGTTCCCCTCCCTTATGTAATAAAGTCAAGACCCCCTTGTACTGTGATGCGCTTAAAGTATATTCGAATTTGAAAATTTTTTCAATCACTTCAAAGAATTCGTTTTTTATATCTTGCCAAAAAAGTTGATAAAATTCTGAAATAATACCATCTTCTCCTGGGGATAATAAATTGTTTTTAGCAAACCATTCTCATCCATCAAATGAATAAACAATATCTTTGTTACTATGTGTGTAACAGGTGAAGAAAGCTGGAGTTCTGTTAACCTTCCAAACATATAGGATTCTATGGCAGATCCCACCAGTTTGGAACCCTAAAAATATACCTTTACATAGAGGAGCATCTAACCAAAATAAAACAAAATGCTTTAGAACCAATTAGAAATCACTAACACACTTTTATACCTCATATACATCTGACAAAGGGTTTCTGAGATTGATGCTTTAGAACCAATTAGAAATCACTAACACACTTTTATACCTCATATACATCTGACAAAGGGTTTCTGAGATTGATGCTTTAGAACCAATTAGAAATCCAGGACTAACACACTTTTATACCTCATATACATCTGACAAAGGGTTTCTGAGATTGATGCTTTAGAACCAATTAGAAATCCAGGACTAACACACTTTTATACCTCATATACATCTGACAAAGGGTTTCTGAGATTGATGCTTTAGAACCAATTAGAAATCCAGGACTAATACACTTTTATACCTCATATACATCTGACAAAGGGTTTCTGAGATTGATGCTTTAGAACCAATTAGAAATCCAGGACTAATACACTTTTATACCTCATATACATCTGACAAAGGGTTTCTGAGATTGATGCTTTAGAACCAATTAGAAATCCAGGACTAACACACTTTTATACCTCATATACATCTGACAAAGGGTTTCTGAGATTGATGCTTTAGAACCAATTAGAAATCCAGGACTAACACACTTTTATACCTCATATACATCTGACAAAGGCTTTCTGAGATTGATGGCAGAAAAATTTATGTTTCAGAGAAAAATCATTATATAATTGTTTTATAAAGTTAATTGTTTTTTCCCTTCATTGTTAGCCTTGATTTAGATGGCAGTGACCATAGAAATGTTGTAATGAATAAAACAATCTCAAAAGTAATAATAATAAACAAGTATATATTTATATATACGTCTGAAAATTAAACCAAACAGTGTTAGAATTAGATTTTTGAGCTGTCAAATTTTTGTTCTTCCCTCAACAGGATTTGAACTCACAGCACTGATACACTGCAGCACCATTCGCTTAGCCTTACGTCCAGCGCCCTAGACCACTCGACCACATCCACTCCCTATATATATATATATATATATATATATATATATATATATAGGCAAATTCAATTAAAGTCTGATTCTTATCAATGTAAATTATTTAATTATATAAGATAATATTAACATGAAATACTTCATAAGTAACTTGTACATTTAAAGTAAGAATGTTACAAGTCTTTTTTTTCCTTTCAAAAGATCATATGAATTCAGCTTATTGCAAAAAAGAAGTACATGACTTTTTACCTGATTTTGTACAACACACAACCATAAATTCATCCATTAAATCTCCCGCTCTTTTTATAGGAATCATGAGTTCTCCGATGTCTTCTGCTACTCTATATTCAGGATTAGGTATTGATATAAAAGACTCTGAAATACAAAATATAGCTAACATTTCTTCCATTTTTGTTTCCATTTTGTTCATATTGATGAACAGTTCGCATAAATATATCTTCATGCATTTTACTGTGGAAAACATACAGAATTTCTTAGGTGTGCATTTTGTCCACTACAATTTCTTCAGTAGACCATGAAAATGAAGTCAGGGTCAGGTGACACATGTCTGACTGATATGCACTCACTATGATCAGCATAGGTAATACAGAAATTGGCCTAATAATAAAACTTTACATCTTAATGGTGTTACAGCCACCAAAAGACCAATATCTTTGTCTCAACATCTTAAAATTAAAACATCTGTAACTTTTGTCACAGATGAGGCAGAAAATGCTCCATGATTGGGAGAACTATTGATATCAAGAATAGAAAACTATCTTATTTTTCATATTTCATTCAGACAATCAACCCCCCCCCCCCCCTCATATTTTAATCTATTTATATCCTACCATCTTCTAAATCAGTAATGGTGACTTTAGCTACTTTAGATAGTTCTAGTACAGCCTTGACTGGATTGTCGAGTCGAAGGTTGAAATATTCTGCCCCTTCAAAACGTTCATCATCAACCATGTGTATCTTCCATTTCTTCTCTGTTTGTCCTGAAAGGTGATATTAAATTAAATACCCGGTAATCTTTTGACATTACATAGGTCAAGGTTGCAAGGTCAAAGTTGAAGGTTAAAATTTGATGATTCGTAGCTTATCTAACATTAGTCTGTCTGTGATTTTATGCTAGATGTACATGTATCTGAGACTATTTTTATTTACAAGAAACCTATCATTTTGTCTCATGGTTTAGCTGCTGTGATCATTTGATAAAAGAACTACATGTATCACATATAGTTTAATTGGTTAGAATTTCTCAGTGTGAAAAATAACTTGAGACAAAACATTAATGGCAGAATTCACACTAATATTGGGGAACCTCTAGAAAAACAAACCCCTTATGAACAGCTTTTGTGTTTGGAATAGACAGGTGTTTGATTACAGGTTTAAATAACAAAGATTTCCTACATCTGGACCATATTTAAAGTTCGGTTTATACAGGTTAATGCAGGCTTATGCAGGTTTATACAGGTTTATGCAGGTTTATACAGGTTTCCGTTTTCTTAAGGGGTTAGGAAGGTTTACTATATATACAAACTGTTTGGACTTACGGTCAACATATTTGGCACTTTTCCAACTCGTTTAATTATTATACTATTATTTTTATTCAATGTAATCTTTGGCAATACTTTAACCATATAATGACAAGAAATTTAATTTAACATACAACATTACACATTTAAGTTGAGGTCATTTTGCTTAATAAATACAATAAAGGCTTTTATACAGAACTACACTGTATTTCATTTTCGAGTACATCTGAATTAGTTTTATCAGTACATATTTAGAATTGAGCGGTAGGGGCCTACCAATATCTAAAGGTTTTATTACCTGGATTGAATTGAATAGTTGGGGCGTACCAATGTCCAAAGTCTTCATTAACTCGGGCTGTTCCATTTTCAGCTATAATATCTACAATGCAAAGTAAAATAAAAATTAAGTTTATTATTATAAACATGTAAATGAAAGACAGTCATTTTGTCTAAATCACATCTGTTTATAGGAACACATTTCAAGGTTTTTGAATGACCATATAGGTAATTAATAAAACTGAAAATTATTATTGTCCAGCAAAAGTCATCACTAGATAGAATGTGTTTGAAAAATGCAGGAAGGAATTTTATAAAGATATTAGATGGAAAAAACCCACTGAAATCTGACTTAATACTAGGAAAGAAGTATGCCCCCGCACTTGATAATTATGGACAAAGTTGTTTTGTTAGGAGTGATTTTTTTAAAAATGAAGTGTGTCTGTAAGACACAAATGATGCCCCCACCTGACCATCAACATCATGTGGACATGCACACCTCCATTATGTGTATAATCATCATACAAAATATTAAAGCTGCAGCTCCAAAACTGTAGGAGATAGCCGGAGAAACCATGTATCTATATCCGGACGAAAGAACAAAATGACTAAGTCCAACTACCTGTCATTTTAAGAATATTTGATGAAAATCAAAATCCTGTGGACATGCACACCTCCATTATGTGTATAAACATCCTGCAAAATATTAAAGCTGTAGCTCTAAAACTGTAGGAGGAGTTAGCCGGACAAACCATGTTCCCTTTATGCAGCTAGTACGAAAAAAATGACTAAGTCCAACTACCTCTCATTTTGAGAATATTTGACGAAAATCAAATTCCTGTGGACTTGCACACCTCCATTATGTGTATAAACATCCTACAAAATATTAAAGCTGTAGCTCCAAAACTGTAGAAGGAGATAGCCGGACAAATCATGTATCTATATCCGAACGAACAAACGGACGGACAGGGGTAAATTGATATTTTATTTGGCATAAAAAATTCCAAATTGTTGACGTTGGTCCCTTTTGGCCCCTTAATATCTCAGAAACAGTAAGGTCTAAACAGATCTGTTATTATACTACAGAAAGAATTATTTCGCAAGAATTCAATAGGAAATGTTTGCCTGACATAACAAATGTAATGCATGTTTAACAAAGTATATTTATCTACTGTTTTGTATACATACCAAGATAGACAGTTTCCTCTAGGTATCCCCTCCTGTGTACTGTTATTTACTGTTTTGTATGAGCTTACCAACATAGATAGTTTCCCCTAGGTATCCCCCTGTGTACTGTTATTTACTGTTTTGTATGAGCTTACCAACATAGACAGTTTCCCCCAAGGTATCCCCTCCTGTGTACTGTTATTTACTGTTTTGTATGAACTTACCAACATAGACAGTTTCCCCTCCTGTGTACTGTTATTTACTGTTTTGTATGAGCTTACCAACATAGACAGTTTCCCCTAGGTATCCTCCCTGCGTACTGTTATTTACTGTTTTGTATGAGCTTACCAACATAGACAGTTTCCCCTTGGTATCCCCCCTGTGTACTGTTATTTACTGTTTTGTATGAGCTTACCAACATAGACAGTTTCCCCAAGGTATCCCCTCCTGCGTACTGTTATTTACTGTTTTGTATGAGCTTACCAACATAGACAGTTTCCCCTAGGTATCCCCCTGTGTACTGTTATTTACTGTTTTGTATGAGCTTACCAACATAGACAGTTTCCCCTAGGTATCCCCTCCTGCGTACTGTTATTTACTGTTTTGTATGAGCTTACCAACATAGACAGTTTCCCCAAGGTATCCCCTCCTGCATACTGTTATTTACTGTTTTGTATGAGCTTACCAACATAGACAGTTTCCCCTAGGTATCCCCTCCTGTGTACTGTTATTTACTGTTTTGTATGAGCTTACCAACATAGACAGTTTCCCCTTGGTATCCCCTCCTGTGTACTGTTATTTACTGTTTTGTATGAGCTTACCAACATAGACAGTTTCCTCTTGGTATCCCCTCCTGTGTACTGTTATTTACTGTTTTGTATGAGCTTACCAACATAGACAGTTTCCCCTAGGTATCCCCTCCTGCGTACTGTTATTTACTGTTTTGTATGAGCTTACCAACATAGACAGTTTCCCCTAGGTATCCCCCCTGTGTACTGTTATTTACTGTTTTGTATGAGCTTACCAACATAGACAGTTTCCCCAAGGTATCCCCTCCTGTGTACTGTTATTTACTGTTTTGTATGATCTTACCAACATAGACAGTTTCCCCTAGGTATCCCCTCCTGTGTACTGTTATTTACTGTTTTGTATGAGCTTACCAACATAGACAGTTTCCCCTAGGTATCCCCTCCTGTGTACTGTTATTTACTGTTTTGTATGAGCTTACCAACATAGACAGTTTCCTCTTGGTATCCCCTCCTGTGTACTGTTATTTACTGTTTTGTATGAGCTTACCAACATAGACAGTTTCCCCTAGGTATCCCCTCCTGTGTACTGTTATTTACTGTTTTGTATGAGCTTACCAACATAGATAGTTTCCCCTAGGTATCCCCCCTGTGTACTGTTATTTACTGTTTTGTATGAGCTTACCAACATAGACAGTTTCCCCCAAGGTATCCCCTCCTGTGTACTGTTATTTACTGTTTTGTATGAACTTACCAACATAGACAGTTTCCCCTAGGTATCCCCTCCTGTGTACTGTTATTTACTGTTTTGTATGAGCTTACCAACATAGACAGTTTCCCCTAGGTATCCCCTCCTGTGTACTGTTATTTACTGTTTTGTATGAGCTTACCAACATAGACAGTTTCCCCCAAGGTATCCCCTCCTGTGTACTGTTATTTACTGTTTTGTATGAACTTACCAACATAGACAGTTTCCCCTAGGTATCCCCTCCTGTGTACTGTTATTTACTGTTTTGTATGAGCTTACCAACATAGACAGTTTCCCCTAGGTATCCTCCCTGTGTATTGTTATTTACTGTTTTGTATGAACTTACCAACATAGACAGTTTCCCCTAGGTATCCTCCCTGTGTACTGTTATTTACTGTTTTGTATGAACTTACCAACATAGACAGTTTCCCCTAGGTATCCCCTCCTGTGTACTGTTATTTCTAACAGTCCATCAGTCTCTGCCACTGTGTACTCTGGCTGTTTAAATGATATCCAGCACCATTTGATGTGGAATGGCTGGTTTGATAATTCATTCCCTCCTGAAAAAAAAACAAGCATGTAAATTAAATCCTCTACACACATTAAAGTCTTCTAAACATGCTTTACAGTATTTAGACCATTCAACATAAGTCTCCTAAACATGCTTTACAGTATTTAGACCATTCAACATAAGTTTCCTAAACATGCTTTACAGTATTTAGATCATTCAGCAAAGACCATGTGAAGTACCAGTACATCATATACTGAAAAGATGGATTCATGACCCCATGCCATGTTAATGTTAGTGTTAGTGGTATTAATCCTCACTCTCACAGGGCTTTCAATATTTTTCAAGTGTTCCAGTACTTCACTATTTACAGGCGTACTTTTTCATCAAATTTGAAGATTTTGCATGAATATCTCATGCAATACACTTTGAAATTAGGAGGTACCAAGTACCTGGCATCACACCTTATTGAAAGTCCTGCTCTCAACAATTGTTCAGCCATTGGTAAGTTTCTGGAAATCTTTACACTAGAAGTGTGTATCAGGGTAGGAAACTACATCAGTGACATTAGTCTTGTGGTCAGAAGTCAACAGTTTGTAGAAATCTTTACACTAGAAGTGTGTATCAGGGTAGGAAACTACATCAGTGACATTAGTCTTGTGGTCAGAAGTCAACAGTTTCTAGAAATCTTTACAATAGAAGTGTGTATCAGGGTAGGAACCTACATCAGTGACATTAGTCTTGTGGTCAGAAGTCAACAGTTTCTAGAAATCTTTACACTAGAAGTGTGTATCAGGGTAGGAACCTACATCAGTGACATTAGTCTTGTGGTCAGAAGTCAACAGTTTGTAGAAATCTTTACACTAGAAGTGTGTATCAGGGTAGGAAACTACATCAGTGACATTAGTCTTGTGGTCAGAAGTCAACAGTTTCTAGAAATCTTTACAATAGAAGTGTGTATCAGGGTAGGAACCTACATCAGTGACATTAGTCTTGTGGTCAGAAGTCAACAGTTTCTAGAAATCTTTACACTAGAAGTGTGTATCAGGGTAGGAACCTACATCAGTGACATTAGTCTTGTGGTCAGAAGTCAACAGTTTCTAGAAATCTTTACACTAGAAGTGTGTATCAGGGTAGGAACCTACATCAGTGACATTAGTCTTGTGGTCAGAAGTCAACAGTTTCTAGAAATCTTTACACTAGAAGTGTGTATCAGGGTAGGAACCTACATCAGAGACATTAGTCTTGTGGTCAGAAGTCAACAGTTTCTAGAAATCTTTACACTAGAAGTCTGTATCAGGGTAGGAACCTACACCAGAGACATTAGTCTTGTGGTCAGAAGTCAACAGTTTCTAGAAATCTTTACACTAGAAGTGTGTATCAGGGTAGGAACCTACATCAGTGACATTAGTCTTGTGGTCAGAAGTCAACAGTTTCTAGAAATCTTTACAATAGAAGTGTGTATCAGGGTAGGAACCTACATCAGTGACATTAGTCTTGTGGTCAGAAGTCAACAGTTTCTAGAAATCTTTACACTAGAAGTGTGTATCAGGGTAGGAACCTACATCAGTGACATTAGTCTTGTGGTCAGAAGTCAACAGTTTCTAGAAATCTTTACACTAGAAGTGTGTATCAGGGTAGGAACCTACATCAGTGACATTAGTCTTGTGGTCAGAAGTCAACAGTTTCTAGAAATCTTTACACTAGAAGTTTGCATCAGGATAGGAAACTACATCAGTGACATTAGTCTTGTGGTCAGAAGTCAACAGTTTCTAGAAATCTTTACACTAGAAGTGTGTATCAGGGTAGGAACCTACACCAGAGACATTAGTCTTGTGGTCAGAAGTCAACAGTTTCTAGAAATCTTTACACTAGAAGTGTGCATCAGGGTAGGAACCTACATCAGTGACATTAGTCTTGTGGTCAGAAGTCAACAGTTTTTAGAAATCTTTACACTAGAAGTGTGCATCAGGGTAGGAACCTACATCAGTGACATTAGTTTTGTGGTCAGAAGTCAACAGTTTCTAGAAATCTTTACACTAGAAGTGTGCATCAGGGTAGGAACCTACATCAGTGACATTAGTCTTGTGGTCAGAAGTCAACAGTTTCTAGAAATCTTTACACTAGAAGTGTGCATCAGGGTAGGAACCTACATCAGTGACATTAGTCTTGTGGTCAGAAGTCAACAGTTTCTAGAAATCTTTACACTAGAAGTGTGTATCAGGGTAGGAACCTACATCAGTGACATTAGTCTTGTGGTCAGAAGTCAACAGTTTCTAGAAATCTTTACAATAGAAGTGTGTATCAGGGTAGGAACCTACATCAGTGACATTAGTCTTGTGGTCAGAAGTCAACAGTTTCTAGAAATCTTTACACTAGAAGTGTGTATCAGGGTAGGAACCTACATCAGTGACATTAGTCTTGTGGTCAGAAGTCAACAGTTTCTAGAAATCTTTACACTAGAAGTGTGTATCAGGGTAGGAACCTACATCAGTGACATTAGTCTTGTGGTCAGAAGTCAACAGTTTCTAGAAATCTTTACACTAGAAGTGTGTATCAGGGTAGGAACCTATATCAGTGACATTAGTCTTGTGGTCAGAAGTCAACAGTTTCTAGAAATCTTTACACTAGAAGTGTGTATCAGGGTAGGAACCTACATCAGTGACATTAGTCTTGTGGTCAGAAGTCAACAGTTTCTAGAAATCTTTACACTAGAAGTGTGTATCAGGGTAGGAACCTACATCAGTGACATTAGTCTTGTGGTCAGAAGTCAACAGTTTCTAGAAATCTTTACACTAGAAGTGTGTATCAGGGTAGGAACCTACATCAGTGACATTAGTCTTGTGGTCAGAAGTCAACAGTTTCTAGAAATTTTTACACTAGAAGTGTGTATCAGGGTAGGAACCTACATCAGTGACATTAGTCTTGTGGTCAGAAGTCAACAGTTTCTAGAAATCTTTACACTAGAAGTGTGTATCAGGATAGGAAACTACATCAGTGACATTAGTCTTGTGGTCAGAAGTCAACAGTTTCTAGAAATCTTTACACTAGAAGTGTGTATCAGGGTAGGAACCTACACCAGAGACATTAGTCTTGTGGTCAGTAGTCAACAGTTTCTAGAAATCTTTACACTAGAAGTGTGTATCAGGGTAGGAACCTACATCAGTGACATTAGTCTTGTGGTCAGAAGTCAACAGTTTCTAGAAATCTTTACACTAGAAGTGTGTATCAGGGTAGGAACCTACACCAGAGACATTAGTCTTGTGGTCAGAAGTCAACAGTTTCTAGAAATCTTTACACTAGAAGTGTGTATCAGGGTAGGAACCTACATCAGTGACATTAGTCTTGTGGTCAGAAGTCAACAGTTTCTAGAAATCTTTACACTAGAAGTGTGTATCAGGGTAGGAACCTACACCAGAGACATTAGTCTTGTGGTCAGAAGTCAACAGTTTCTAGAAATCTTTACACTAGAAGTGTGTATCAGGGTAGGAACCTACATCAGTGACATTAGTCTTGTGGTCAGAAGTCAACAGTTTCTAGAAATCTTTACACTAGAAGTGTGTATCAGGGTAGGAACCTACATCAGTGACATTAGTCTTGTGGTCAGAAGTCAACAGTTTTTAGAAATCTTTACACTAGAAGTGTGTATCAGGGTAGGAACCTACATCAGTGACATTAGTCTTGTGGTCAGAAGTCAACAGTTTCTAGAAATCTTTACACTAGAAGTGTGTATCAGGGTAGGAACCTACATCAGTGACATTAGTCTTGTGGTCAGAAGTCAACAGTTTCTAGAAATCTTTACACTAGAAGTGTGCATCAGGGTAGGAACCTACATCAGTGACATTAGTCTTGTGGTCAGAAGTCAACAGTTTCTAGAAATCTTTACACTAGAAGTGTGTATCAGGGTAGGAACCTACATCAGTGACATTAGTCTTGTGGTCAGAAGTCAACAGTTTCTAGAAATCTTTACAATAGAAGTGTATATCAGGGTAGGAACCTACATCAGAGACATTAGTCTTGTGGTCAGAAGTCAACAGTTTTTAGAAATCTTTACACTAGAAGTGTGTATCAGGGTAGGAACCTACATCAGTGACATTAGTCTTGTGGTCAGAAGTCAACAGTTTCTAGAAATCTTTACACTAGAAGTGTGTATCAGGGTAGGAACCTACATCAGTGACATTAGTCTTGTGGTCAGAAGTCAACAGTTTCTAGAAATCTTTACACTAGAAGTGTGTATCAGGGTAGGAACCTACATCAGTGACATTAGTCTTGTGGTCAGAAGTCAACAGTTTCTAGAAATCTTTACACTAGAAGTGTGTATCAGGGTAGGAACCTACATCAGAGACATTAGTCTTGTGGTCAGAAGTCAACAGTTTCTAGAAATCTTTACACTAGAAGTGTGTATCAGGGTAGGAACCTACACCAGAGACATTAGTCTTGTGGTCAGAAGTCAACAGTTTCTAGAAATCTTTACACTAGAAGTGTGTATCAGGGTAGGAACCTACATCAGTGACATTAGTCTTGTGGTCAGAAGTCAACAGTTTCTAGAAATCTTTACACTAGAAGTGTGTATCAGGGTAGGAACCTACATCAGTGACATTAGTCTTGTGGTCAGAAGTCAACAGTTTCTAGAAATTTTTACACTAGAAGTGTGTATCAGGGTAGGAACCTACATCAGTGACATTAGTCTTGTGGTCAGAAGTCAACAGTTTCTAGAAATCTTTACACTAGAAGTGTGTATCAGGATAGGAAACTACATCAGTGACATTAGTCTTGTGGTCAGAAGTCAACAGTTTCTAGAAATCTTTACACTAGAAGTGTGTATCAGGGTAGGAACCTACACCAGAGACATTAGTCTTGTGGTCAGTAGTCAACAGTTTCTAGAAATCTTTACACTAGAAGTGTGTATCAGGGTAGGAACCTACATCAGTGACATTAGTCTTGTGGTCAGAAGTCAACAGTTTCTAGAAATCTTTACACTAGAAGTGTGTATCAGGGTAGGAACCTACACCAGAGACATTAGTCTTGTGGTCAGAAGTCAACAGTTTCTAGAAATCTTTACACTAGAAGTGTGTATCAGGGTAGGAACCTACATCAGTGACATTAGTCTTGTGGTCAGAAGTCAACAGTTTCTAGAAATCTTTACACTAGAAGTGTGTATCAGGGTAGGAACCTACACCAGAGACATTAGTCTTGTGGTCAGAAGTCAACAGTTTCTAGAAATCTTTACACTAGAAGTGTGTATCAGGGTAGGAACCTACATCAGTGACATTAGTCTTGTGGTCAGAAGTCAACAGTTTCTAGAAATCTTTACACTAGAAGTGTGTATCAGGGTAGGAACCTACATCAGTGACATTAGTCTTGTGGTCAGAAGTCAACAGTTTTTAGAAATCTTTACACTAGAAGTGTGTATCAGGGTAGGAACCTACATCAGTGACATTAGTCTTGTGGTCAGAAGTCAACAGTTTCTAGAAATCTTTACACTAGAAGTGTGTATCAGGGTAGGAACCTACATCAGTGACATTAGTCTTGTGGTCAGAAGTCAACAGTTTCTAGAAATCTTTACACTAGAAGTGTGCATCAGGGTAGGAACCTACATCAGTGACATTAGTCTTGTGGTCAGAAGTCAACAGTTTCTAGAAATCTTTACACTAGAAGTGTGTATCAGGGTAGGAACCTACATCAGTGACATTAGTCTTGTGGTCAGAAGTCAACAGTTTCTAGAAATCTTTACAATAGAAGTGTATATCAGGGTAGGAACCTACATCAGAGACATTAGTCTTGTGGTCAGAAGTCAACAGTTTTTAGAAATCTTTACACTAGAAGTGTGTATCAGGGTAGGAACCTACATCAGTGACATTAGTCTTGTGGTCAGAAGTCAACAGTTTCTAGAAATCTTTACACTAGAAGTGTGTATCAGGGTAGGAACCTACATCAGTGACATTAGTCTTGTGGTCAGAAGTCAACAGTTTCTAGAAATCTTTACACTAGAAGTGTGTATCAGGGTAGGAACCTACATCAGTGACATTAGTCTTGTGGTCAGAAGTCAACAGTTTCTAGAAATCTTTACACTAGAAGTGTGTATCAGGGTAGGAACCTACATCAGAGACATTAGTCTTGTGGTCAGAAGTCAACAGTTTCTAGAAATCTTTACACTAGAAGTGTGTATCAGGGTAGGAACCTACACCAGAGACATTAGTCTTGTGGTCAGAAGTCAACAGTTTCTAGAAATCTTTACACTAGAAGTGTGTATCAGGGTAGGAACCTACATCAGTGACATTAGTCTTGTGGTCAGAAGTCAACAGTTTCTAGAAATCTTTACACTAGAAGTGTGTATCAGGGTAGGAACCTACATCAGTGACATTAGTCTTGTGGTCAGAAGTCAACAGTTTCTAGAAATCTTTACACTAGAAGTGTGTATCAGGGTAGGAACCTACATCAGTGACATTAGTCTTGTGGTCAGAAGTCAACAGTTTCCAGAAATCTTTACACTAGAAGTGTGTATCAGGGTAGGAACCTACATCAGTGACATTAGTCTTGTGGTCAGAAGTCAACAGTTTCTAGAAATCTTTACACTAGAAGTGTGTATCAGGGTAGGAACCTACATCAGTGACATTAGTCTTGTGGTCAGAAGTCAACAGTTTCTAGAAATCTTTACACTAGAAGTGTGTATCAGGGTAGGAACCTACATCAGTGACATTAGTCTTGTGGTCAGAAGTCAACAGTTTCTAGAAATCTTTACACTAGAAGTGTGTATCAGGGTAGGAACCTACATCAGTGACATTAGTCTTGTGGTCAGAAGTCAACAGTTTCTGAGAGAGAAAACTATTTAACATTTTCCCATAACAACATTAAGGTCCTTTGTTTATACCTTATATTTTTTTCTCTACATAAATGTATTGGGAATAAAAATCAACATTTTTACTGTTTTTTAAAAAATCTCAAAATCCTTGAATCAGCGATCTGTTGACCGTCAACAGTTTTCGGTCTGTTGGACCGGGTCCGATCTGTTGACTGCTTGCCCTACTTTTATTGGTTGCTTAAAATAGCTGCACGTGTATGTCACATGATTCCCTGTCGTCTGTGTAACGTTTACTAAAACAGACTTATTAATGAATTGTATATATACTATAGCAAAAAAGACTGCTATTGGAATGGCAGAAATGCAGGATACAAATTCAAAAATAATTTATAAGCTGGTCGCGATAAGCCAGTAAAACTAAAAACAGGAAAAGAAATTAAATTAGAAAGCATTAAATATGATACGGTATAGCAAATCAGTTATAGACTGGTTCCTCGAACAACAGCTGTTGTCCTTGGACCCAGTCAATAACTGTATAATGTTAAGACTATATCCAGTGGGCCAACCACATTGGTTTTTCAACTGATATAATAATACATAATAAAAAATATATTTAAAGGTCCATACATGTAATATTCCCTGCCATGTTTACTTCATTTGGTCCAGTGGATTGGAAGAATCAAGACTAAACTAGAACTGTGAGTGACCTCACTGAGTGATACCCCCCGCTTGCAATACTATGATGTTCAAACTTTGGAATACAGGTATATTAGCAAGTTACCTATGTAAAATGAATGGATATGGAGTTATGTAAAGGAGACAACATCACATCTCCAAAACAAACTAACCAAGAACATACATCTAGGGGTCGCCACAAGTACACGACCCCCCCCCCCCATTTTGTGAAAGTATAAGTTGAATTATCTCCTCTTCTAAATTTTAGACAGCAACGGTATTCCTTCATGCACATCTGCAGGTTTTGTACTACAACTGTGTAAAGTTTCATAAAAATTCAATAAGCAGTTTAGTAGGAGTTGTGCTTACAAGGTACATGCTCCCCCCTTTTCGTGAAAGTATAAGTTGAATTATCTCCCCTTTTAAATTTTGGACAGCAACCATATTCCGTCATGCACATCTGCAGGTAGTGTACTACAACTGTGTAAAGTTTCACAAAACTCCAACAAGCCACTTAGGAGGAGTTGCGCTTACAAGGTACACGACCCCCCTTTTCGTGAAAGTATAAGTTGAATGATCTCCCCTTCTAAATGTTAGACAGCAACAGTATTCCTTCATGCACATCTGCAGGTTGTGTACTACAACTGTGTAAAGTTTCATAAAAATTCAATAAGCAGTTTAGTAGGAGTTGCGCTTACAAGGTACATGCGCACCCCCTCCCCCACCCCCTTTTCGTGAAAGTATAAGTTGAATTATCTCCCCTTTAAAATTTTGGACAGCAACCATATTCCTTCATGCACATGTGCAGGTAGTGTACTACAAATGTGTAAAGTTTCATAAAAATCCAATAAGTGGCTTAGGAGGTACATGGACAGACAGACGGACATGGTGATTCCTATATACCCCCTCAAACTTTGTTTGCGGGGGGTATACATATAAAATGTGATCACAGAGACGAAAGTTTCCAGATGACATCTTTCTAAAAATCAGATTCTAAAACTAAATGTATGCAGAATTAGAGTTTTGTAAATATACATGTATTAACATATAAAGTATAGACTCATTTGTTATTTTGGCTTCTATTCTGATCTGTGATTAAATTTTTATATTATGAATGAAGATTAAGATGTCTTGTTATCAAAATAATGTCAAGAAAATCACTCATTAACATTGGTTTAAACATCTAGTAATAAAAGATTATCTAAATATCTATATTTATCTTAAGAATGTATATATCTACTTGTATATATCATTGCTTAATCATTATCAGGAAAAAGATACATCTATTTTGTAAGAAAACTCCACATTTATTGTCTCTTGTTGCACCAGATATCTAAATATCAAGATATCTAAATATCAAGATATCCCCAAAGTAATCTAACATTCTTCATCTAATATACCTCATCTGTAAGCCATCTTTAACACTTAAAAAACTTATCCTCATAAAAACAAACAAAAACATAAAAGAAACCAAATTATTAATAACAGACCTCAAATGACCTCTAACATCTGAGAAGGTCAGATTCTCACCTGAGGTTCACAAAGGTATAACAACATGATGAGGCTACAATGACCTCTGATGACCTCATGTTAGGTAAATAATCTTCCTGGAGGTTTATTTTTTGTTTATATACAATGCCTGTGAAATACTATGATTGTACAATGTAGCAAAACATTATATATCATTTTACTCCAACAATGAATCAATTCTGGTCAGTTGAATTCGATGAGATAACACAGAATTGATTCCCCTCGTTGATCTTTCTTAAAAACTAAGAAGAAACTGTACATGTAGATTGTATTAAAGATGAATAAGCTGAGCTACTATTGCTGTCGTGTATGAGAAATGTCGTCTTTGGAAAGAAAATTGTGAAAAATGCAGATGGCATCAGATTCACAAACAGAGTACTATTACTGTCGTGTCGATAACGGCCACGACGGTCCCCAAGAAATGTTGTACCATGATGTCGGTAAATGTAATCGGAAACACTACATTAATCATACATTATCATCAGGACAAATTCCACGAAGCTCATAACCATACAATATTAAAAGTTATCATTGTACATCAATCATAGTCACGGTACAAGTCAATGGTATAATTATCATGTGTGTTGGAGGCTGAATACAATTATAATAACAACATCAGCTACATACTCACAGGATAATGTGAGTCAGATCAACCACTCATAAAACTCATGAGTCCTCTCATAAGAAAATATTGTTACATTACAATGTTAAAATCTTTGCTGAATAATTATATGATTTTCTTGTTTTATTTTGTTTTGTTATAAATGTTATTTTGTATAAGTATTTTGTTATTACCTGTGGTGAATTTGTATTTCATTTGAATATGATTTTTTTTTCCATTTTATAATTCCCCTTGACCAATTACCCATATATCTAAAATGTCAAAAACGATTTCTGAACTTGCAAATTGTTTTTTTTTTACTCATATTTTTAAAACTTGTTTGTCAATTTTTAAAAGGAAGAATCAACAGTTGTTTGCATAGATTCTTCTGCTGCTGTATAAAAGATTCTGAAGACCTCACACCTTGCACAAAAAGTCATGAATCAAACAGAAAAACCATCAATAGTGGTGCCATAGTACAGACTCCTTATCTCTGTAAATAACTACACACATTGTAATACATACATTACTATCTCTTAGAATATAATGTTTCCTAAGAAAAAGGAAGCCTTACAAAAACTCTGAGAGATTACACCTCCTACCACAGACTTAGAAAATAAAGGAGGCAATAAAAGTCATATCATTATTAATATTGACTGAAATTGAGGGCAACAATCATACCATCAATTTAACAGTTTTTCTATTTTATTTATTGCCTTCTTATTTTTTAAGTCTGATTTTCACATTTTTATTACATATAAATAGCCATCATGTGTTAAAAAAAACTATCACCTGTCAGGTCAATTTAACAATAAATTTAAATTTTATCTGTTAGTCTATGATATTGAAATTTCAAATATAATTAAAAAAAGATTTCATTTACAACAATCTTAATTTTTAATTTCCTAATAATCTTATTTAAAAAAAAAAAAAAAAATATATAAAAAATGGAAGAATGTGTTCATAGGACATGGATGCCCCCCCCTCCCCCCCCCCCCCCCACACACACACACACTTCATAGGACATGGATGCCCCCCCCCCCCCCCAACTTCATAGGACATGGATGGCCCCCCAACTTCATAGGACATGGATGGCCCCCCAACTTCATGGGACATGGATGTCCCCCACCTACTTCATAGGACATGGATGCCCCCCCCCCCCCCAACTTACACTAAAGTAAATAGTGGAATAACTCCAGCATGGAAAACAATGGTAGTCAAGTCCAAAATATCACTTGGCCTTCCTGTTATGCTCCCTGAGCTCATGTAGAAAATTCAAATTATTTAAAGGGAAACTTAAATTATTTAGAAAAATCCAAATGTGAGATGTATGGACGGATGGATGGATGGAGGGATGCACAGACATGGGTAAAACTTATAATACACCTCCCCCCATCAACGTTTAGCGGCGAGAGTGTAAAAAAACTACAAGCATAACTGATCTCAATATGATCATTAAATAAAAAAAACAACTAGAACCTGATTATATTGTATAATAAATATATTGTCAAAAAAATACCAAGCATGCACTTAATACTGTTTTAAAAGAGAGTTGATCAACAATTCCACAAAATCAACAAAACGGACAACCATCTCTCAAATGATTGAACACAAACAAGACAATGATATATTGTGTTAGAAACTTAGGTCCAAGATTGGGACAGGCACAAAAATGTAGGTTATAATCATCAGAGATTATGTGATAATGGTAATTTAATTTCCATCAGGTGATAAAAGGAGTTGTGGGTTAACAAAAGTGTTGAATGACCTAACTGAGGACAATCAGGCAGATGATGATGACAAGACAACAGATAGTGAGTGATCTCATCAATGTCATCTCTGCTATTCAGGCAACACAAAAATGAAGACTGAATATCAGATTTGATGGTATTTTTTATTATCAATTTGACCTATGAGCATAATTACTTCACTTTATAATTAGTCATAATACCATATTTTAACCATTAATAAATTGCTTAATAATCTTAGGTTTAACATACACATTCTATTTCATCCCATTCTATTTTCATTACATTTGTAACTTAAGATTTGTAAAAACAAATGGCAGAAAATAGTACTTTTATCTCATATTTTTTTTTTTAAACAAAATTGAGTAAAATCAATATAAATACAGAATTTTCAACAGAATCCCTAAAAAGTTTGAAAATCTGCCAACTGACAACACAGTTTTTTTTGTAAAGTTTTGCTTTTACATGTTAATCTCGTCCAGAATATTAAGTGCTTCTATTTTAAGTTCTACTTATTGAATTATCACTGCTGTTACAGAAATTAATGTTTTAAAAATCTTACAAAAAAGTTGATATTCAATTTTAAAGAGAATTTCTAATTATCACTGGTATGAATGATAACTCCCAGTTACGTTATAAATCATTGACATTTATGGCACAAAAATTAATTTTTTACAAAGAAACTTCAATTGATTTATATTTTACAATTACATGACGTAAGTGAGAGAGTGATTTGCTATTTAATGCCAACACAGAAATTGTTCAGCTATATGATAGGGAGAACATATTACATTTCAGTGAGATGATGATATGTTCAGCTATATCATAGGGAGAACATATTACATTTCAGTGAGATGATGATATGTTCAGCTATATCATAGGGAGAACATATTACATTTCAGTGAGATGATGATATGTTCAGCTATATCATAGGGAGAACATATTACATTTCAGTGAGATGATATGTTCAGCTATATCATAGGGAGAACATATTACATTTCAGTGAGATGATGATAAGGTCTGCTTTGTATTTGACCAACATACTTAGTTGGATTTTTATTGTGCTAGCTCACCAAAACAAGACTTTGCGGGTAGACATGTTGCTCCACTCGAGCACATTATCCTGATTCCGAGCCGATCAGTCTTTGCTCTTACTCCTTAATGATGCATGGCTAGTGGAGAAGCAACAAATACCAATTTTATAGTCTTTGGTTTGACCTGGTTGGGGATACAGCACTCGATGTAAGCAAACTAACCTTTATACCATCAATGCTGGACGAAATGTACTTTAATAATGTAGATATCAATAAAGTATAACCAACAAGTACCTTCTAACTTAATAAAGTATAACCAACAAGTACCTTCTAACTTAATAAAGTATAACCAACAAATACCTTCTAACTTAATAAAGTATAACCAACAAGTACCTTCTAACTTAATAAAGTATAACCAACAAATACCTTCTAACTTAATAAAGTATAACCAACAAGTACCTTCTAACTTAATAAAGTATAACCAACAAGTACCTTCTAACTTAATAAAGTATAACCAACAAGTACCTTCTAACTTAATAAAGTATAACCAACAAATACCTTCTAACTTAATAAAGTATAACCAACAAGTACCTTCTAACTTAATAAAGTATAACCAACAAATACCTTCTAACTTAATAAAGAATAACCAACAAATACCTTCTAACTTAATAAAGTATAACCAACAAATACCTTCTAACTTAATAAAGTATAACCAACAAGTACCTTCTAACTTAATAAAGTATAACCAACAAATACCTTCTAACTTAATAAAGTATAACCAACAAGTACCTTCTAACTTAATAAAGTATAACCAACAAGTACCTTCTAACTTAATAAAGTATAACCAACAAGTACCTTCTAACTTAATAAAGTATAACCAACAAGTACCTTCTAACTTAATAAAGTATAACCAACAAGTACCTTCTAACTTAATAAAGTATAACCAACAAGTACCTTCTAACTTAATAAACTATAACCAACAAATACCTTCTAACTTAATAAAGTATAACCAACAAGTACCTTCTAACTTAATAAAGTATAACCAACAAGTACCTTCTAACTTAATAAAGTATAACCAACAAATACCTTCTAACTTAATAAAGTATAACCAACAAGTACCTTCTAACTTAATAAAGTATAACCAACAAATACCTTCTAACTTAATAAAGTATAACCAACAAGTACCTTCTAACTTAATAAAGTATAACCAACAAGTACCTTCTAACTTAATAAAGTATAACCAACAAGTACCTTCTAACTTAATAAACTATAACCAACAAGTACCTTCTAACTTAATAAAGTATAACCAACAAATACCTTCTAACTTAATAAACTATAACCAACAAGTACCTTCTAACTTAATAAAGTATAACCAACAAGTACCTTCTAACTTAATAAACGATAACCAACAAGTACCTTCTAACTTAATAAACTATAACCAACAAATACCTTCTAACTTAATAAAGTATAACCAACAAGTACCTTCTAACTTAATAAAGTATAACCAACAAGTACCTTCTAACTTAATAAAGTATAACCAACAAATACCTTCTAACTTAATAAACTATAACCAACAAATACCTTCTAACTTAATAAACTATAACCAACAAATACCTTCTAACTTAATAAACTATAACCAACAAGTACCTTCTAACTTAATAAACTATAACCAACAAGTACCTTCTAACTTAAAATAACTGTTAATTGGAATTCAAATCTACATAGGTAAAAGTAATAAAAGGTCGTTGGCCACAGGTCCACCAACTTCATTCGTCGCTTTTACGGT
Organism: Bathymodiolus septemdierum; assembly: GCA_963383655.1. NCBI lineage: Eukaryota > Metazoa > Mollusca > Bivalvia > Mytilida > Modiolidae > Bathymodiolus > Bathymodiolus septemdierum. The sequence continues at coordinate 999,163 of OY726524.1, forward strand.
CGCAAATTGTGTTTACATAGCGACGTGTAGCGGAGCTAGGTAAACGGATATTTGTGACTGTAAAACCAAGATTTACATCTGCAAAGCTTAAAATACAATACAGTGATCTGCATTCTAATGCAATACTGAACATACAAATGTTTTCTTGCATATCCCTGGGTCTAAAAATCACACAAATTAAAATTCTGTGAAGTGTTAATGAAGACTTTGGCACATAAACAACATGAAGTCATATGAGAGACTTCCAGTTTAAAACATAAAGACATTTTTTTGGCTTTGTGTACGCTTCAATTTTGATAAAAAGTCAAATAAGTTTTTAATGTAGGCATCTTAATTATTTTTGTGTATTGTTGTAAATGTGACATGTAGAATTTCACGTTTTCAAGATGACGGATTCTTCCAGCTGAACCCCTTTTTTTTCGACTGGTATATTGAGAATTTTACGTAGAATAGAATAGAACCAATCAAATCTGACGATACAAACAAATTGCATTAGAATTCAAATTCATATTGCTCCTCCTCCAAATCATAAATATTTAACTGTATAATTAAAACCCTCATCAAGATCAGACCTAGGTCTGTACTCATTAAATCTACATAAGATGTACTTAAACCTTAAATAAAACTGCCAGGAAATATCTGAGAAAATCATGTTGGACTTAAACTAATGGATTTTTATATTTGTTTAATTAATACATGAAGATTTGTAAGTAATGAGAGTCAACACCTTGTTAGTAGCTAACTATTCTAATAGATTCTCATAAAAACAAAACTTCAAAGATTTCCCCCCTACTGTAATAAAACTAATATGGAAGACCCCATGTACCACTATATGTAACTATCAAATGATCATATCTCTCTTGATAAAGTGTGGTGAGAATTATAACATTCTGACATAACATATGTTATACAGTATACTCTCAAAAGCATTGCTGACATTTTGATTGTTTTTCCTTGGTTTACAACACAAAAAAAAGAGAAAAGAAATGAAAGATGCATGCATACATTAATTAAAAAAAGTTGATGTAGCCTGGTATGATAAATCTACAGGAAAAATGAATCACAAAACATTGTCTACATTGTATGTCAATTATATCTATCACAATGATAAAAGCTGCATGATTCTATATCATTCTATATCATTCTATATCAATTATATATATCACAATGATAAAAGCTGCATGATTCTATATCATGCAACAATCTCAAACGAAAAACAGTTTTATACAAAAAAAATATATAAAATAACTCTGATATCAATTGTTCAAACTTATTTTTTTTTTTTATATAAATTTATCAAAATGAAATCTTCCTCCAATTCTTGACAGCCAGATATAAATATATAGATAAACAAACTGATATATATATATTTCTCTGATTAAATTGTTATAATTCACTATAGGTTTTAAGATCATGCAATGCCACTGATTAATCACTATTTATATTTTTCTGATCAAATTGTTATAATTCACTAGGTTTTAAGATCATACAATGCCACTGATTAATCACTATTTATATTTCTCTGATTAAATTGTTATAATTCACTAGGTTTTAAGATCATACAATGCCACTGATTAATCACTATTTATATTTCTCTGATTAAATTGTTATAATTCACTAGGTTTTAAGATCATACAATGCCACTGATTAATCACTATTTATATTTCTCTGATTAAATTGTTATAATTCACTAGGTTTTAAGATCATACAATGCCACTGATTAATCACTATTTATATTTCTCTGATTAAATTGTTATAATTCACTAGGTTTTAAGATCATACAATGCCACTGATTAATCACTATTTATATTTCTCTGATTAAATTGTTATAATTCACTAGGTTTTAAGATCATACAATACCACTGATTAATCACTATTTATATTTCTCTGATCAAATTGTTATAATTCACTAGGTTTTAAGATCATACAATGCCACTGATTAATCACTATTTATATTTCTCTGATTAAATTGTTATAATTCACTAGGTTTTAAGATCATACAATGCCACTGATTAATCACTATTTATATTTCTCTGATTAAATTGTTATAATTCACTAGGTTTTAAGATCATACAATGCCACTGATTAATCACTATTTATATTTCTCTGATTAAATTGTTATAATTCACTAGGTTTTAAGATCATACAATGCCACTGATTAATCACTATTTATATTTCTCTGATTAAATTGTTATAATTCACTAGGTTTTAAGATCATACAATGCCACTGATTAATCACTATTTATATTTCTCTGATTAAATTGTTATAATTCACTAGGTTTTAAGATCATACAATGCCACTGATTAATCACTATTTATATTTCTCTGATTAAATTGTTATAATTCACTAGGTTTTAAGATCATACAATACCACTGATTAATCACTATTTATATTTCTCTGATCAAATTGTTATAATTCACTAGGTTTTAAGATCATACAATGCCACTGATTAATCACTATTTATATTTCTCTGATTAAATTGTTATAATTCACTAGGTTTTAAGATCATACAATGCCACTGATTAATCACTATTTATATTTCTCTGATTAAATTGTTATAATTCACTAGGTTTTAAGATCATACAATGCCACTGATTAATCACTATTTATATTTCTCTGATTAAATTGTTATAATTCACTAGGTTTTAAGATCATACAATACCACTGATTAATCACTATTTATATTTCTCTGATCAAATTGTTATAATTCACTAGGTTTTAAGATCATACAATGCCACTGATTAATCACTATTTATATTTCTCTGATCAAATTGTTATAATTCACTAGGTTTTAAGATCATACAATGCCACTGATTAATCACTATTTATATTTCTCTGATCAAATTGTTATAATTCACTAGGTTTTAAGATCATACAATGCCACTGATTAATCACTATTTATATTTCTCTGATCAAATTGTTATAATTCACTAGGTTTTAAGATCATACAATGCCACTGATTAATCACTATTTATATTTTTCTGATCAAATTGTTATAATTCACTAGGTTTTAAGATCATACAATACCACTGATTAATCACTATTTATTTTTCTCATAGACCGGTCTAAAGCAAACCCTGAATAAACCGCAATCCTGTATAAACTGAACTTTAATAAAGTCCCAAAGTAGGAAATCTTTGCTATTTTAACTTGTATAAACCAAACACCTGTCTATTCTGAACACATAAACTGGTACCAAAGAGATTCAACTTAGACAAGCTTTACTGTATTTAAAAAAGATACACAACCTAGTTATTAACCTGACCATGGATATAAATACACATTAAGATTAGAAATAACTTATTACAAACATCATTAAAATTATGTGGTGGTCATTATAAAATTAAATGAAAGCTTAAAAATTGTGATGGTCAATAATTCCACCAGTATCATTACAACCAACTCTCACCTCAAATCACTGAACATTAAAAAGACCATGACATATCCAGATCCTTGTTTTACAAAACTTTTGTTGTCATATAAAAAGGACAAAATGACAAACAATGGTCAAGTAAATACATGTAATACAGAAATCTACAGATAATACAATACAAACTCCACTAAAACATGAGAGTGAAGCCATGTACTCTGAAAGATTAAACAGTTCCTGCTACACTAGTGACTATAGTTAGGGGAAAATTGCTTTCACAAAAACATGGGAGTGAAGCCATGTGCTCTGAAAGGTAAATTCTTCCTGCTACACTAGTGACTATAGTTAGGGGAAAAATGTCTTTCACAAAAACATGAGAGTGAAGCCATGTGCTCTGAAAGATTAAACAGTTCCTGCTACACTAGTGACTATAGTTAGGGGAAAATGGCTTTCACAAAAACATGAGAGTGAAGCCATGTACTCTGAAAGATTAAACAGTTCCTGCTACACTAGTGACTATAGTTAGGGGGAAATTGCTTTCACAAAAACATGGGAGTGAAGCCATGTGCTCTGAAAGGTAAATTCTTCCTGCTACACTAGTGACTATAGTTAGGGGAAAAATGTCTTTCACAAAAACATGAGAGTGAAGCCATGTGCTCTGAAAGATTAAACAACTCCTGCTACACTAGTGACTATAGTTAGGGGGAAATGGCTTTCACAAAAACATGGGAGTGAAGCCATGTACTCTGAAAGATTAAACAGTTCCTGCTACACTAGTGACTATAGTTAGGGGAAAATTGCTTTCACAAAAACATGGGAGTGAAGCCATGTGCTCTGAAAGGTAAATTCTTCCTGCTACACTAGTGACTATAGTTAGGGGAAAAATGTCTTTCACAAAAACATGAGAGTGAAGCCATGTGCTCTGAAAGATTAAACAACTCCTGCTACACTAGTGACTATAGTTAGGGGAAAATGGCTTTCACAAAAACATGGGAGTGAAGCCATGTACTCTGAAAGATTAAACAGTTCCTGCTACACTAGTGACTAAAGTTAGGGGAAAATGGCTTTCACAAAAACATGGGAGTGAAGCCATGTGCTCTGAAAGATTAAACAGTTCCTGCTACACTAGTGACTATAGTTAGGGGAAAATGGCTTTCACAAAAACATGGGAGTGAAGCCATGTGCTCTGAAAGATTAAACAGTTCCTGCTACACTAGTGACTATAGTTAGGGGAAAATGGCTTTCACAAAAACATGGGAGTGAAGCCATGTGCTCTGAAAGATTAAACAGTTCCTGCTACACTAGTGACTATAGTTAGGGGAAAATGGCTTTCACAAAAACATGGGAGTGAAGCCATGTGCTCTGAAAGATTAAACAGCTCCTGCTACACTAGTGACTATAGTTAGGGGAAAATGGCTTTCACAAAAACATGGGGGTGAAGCCATGTGCTCTGAAAGATTAAACAGCTCCTGCTACACTAGTGACTATAGTTAGGGAAAAATGGCTTTCACAAAAACATGGGGGTGAAGCCATGTGCTCTGATAGATTAAACAGCTCCTGCTACACTAGTGACTATAGTTAGGGGAAAATGGCTTTCACAAAAACATGGGGGTGAAGCCATGTGCTCTGCAAGATTAAACAGTTCCTGCTACACTAGTGACTATAGTTAGGGGAAAATGGCTTTCACAAAAACATGAGAGTGAAGCCATGTGCTCTAAAAGATTAAACAGCTCCTGCTACACTAGTGACTATAGTTAGGGAAAAATGGCTTTCACAAAAACATGAGAGTGAAGCCATGTGCTGTGAAAGATTAAACAACTCCTGCTACACTAGTGACTATAGTTAGGGGAAAATGGCTTTCACAAAAACATGGGAGTGAAGCCATGTACTCTGAAAGATTAAACAGTTCCTGCTACACTAGTGACTATAGTTAGGGGAAAATTGCTTTCACAAAAACATGGGAGTGAAGCCATGTGCTCTGAAAGGTAAATTCTTCCTGCTACACTAGTGACTATAGTTAGGGGAAAAATGTCTTTCACAAAAACATGAGAGTGAAGCCATGTGCTCTGAAAGATTAAACAACTCCTGCTACACTAGTGACTATAGTTAGGGGAAAATGGCTTTCACAAAAACATGGGAGTGAAGCCATGTACTCTGAAAGATTAAACAGTTCCTGCTACACTAGTGACTATAGTTAGGGGAAAATGGCTTTCACAAAAACATGGGAGTGAAGCCATGTGCTCTGAAAGATTAAACAGTTCCTGCTACACTAGTGACTATAGTTAGGGGAAAATGGCTTTCACAAAAACATGGGAGTGAAGCCATGTGCTCTGAAAGATTAAACAGTTCCTGCTACACTAGTGACTATAGTTAGGGGAAAATGGCTTTCACAAAAACATGGGAGTGAAGCCATGTGCTCTGAAAGATTAAACAGTTCCTGCTACACTAGTGACTATAGTTAGGGGAAAATGGCTTTCACAAAAACATGGGAGTGAAGCCATGTGCTCTGAAAGATTAAACAGCTCCTGCTACACTAGTGACTATAGTTAGGGGAAAATGGCTTTCACAAAAACATGGGGGTGAAGCCATGTGCTCTGAAAGATTAAACAGCTCCTGCTACACTAGTGACTATAGTTAGGGAAAAATGGCTTTCACAAAAACATGGGGGTGAAGCCATGTGCTCTGATAGATTAAACAGCTCCTGCTACACTAGTGACTATAGTTAGGGGAAAATGGCTTTCACAAAAACATGGGGGTGAAGCCATGTGCTCTGCAAGATTAAACAGTTCCTGTTACACTAGTGACTATAGTTAGGGGAAAATGGCTTTCACAAAAACATGGGAGTGAAGCCATGTACTCTGAAAGATTAAACAGTTCCTGCTACACTAGTGACTATAGTTAGGGGAAAATTGCTTTCACAAAAACATGGGAGTGAAGCCATGTGCTCTGAAAGGTAAATTCTTCCTGCTACACTAGTGACTATAGTTAGGGGAAAAATGTCTTTCACAAAAACATGAGAGTGAAGCCATGTGCTCTGAAAGATTAAACAACTCCTGCTACACTAGTGACTATAGTTAGGGGAAAATGGCTTTCACAAAAACATGGGAGTGAAGCCATGTACTCTGAAAGATTAAACAGTTCCTGCTACACTAGTGACTATAGTTAGGGGAAAATGGCTTTCACAAAAACATGGGAGTGAAGCCATGTGCTCTGAAAGATTAAACAGTTCCTGCTACACTAGTGACTATAGTTAGGGGAAAATGGCTTTCACAAAAACATGGGAGTGAAGCCATGTGCTCTGAAAGATTAAACAGTTCCTGCTACACTAGTGACTATAGTTAGGGGAAAATGGCTTTCACAAAAACATGGGAGTGAAGCCATGTGCTCTGAAAGATTAAACAGTTCCTGCTACACTAGTGACTATAGTTAGGGGAAAATGGCTTTCACAAAAACATGGGAGTGAAGCCATGTGCTCTGAAAGATTAAACAGTTCCTGCTACACTAGTGACTATAGTTAGGGGAAAATGGCTTTCACAAAAACATGGGGGTGAAGCCATGTGCTCTGAAAGATTAAACAGCTCCTGCTACACTAGTGACTATAGTTAGGGGAAAATGGCTTTCACAAAAACATGGGGGTGAAGCCATGTGCTCTGAAAGATTAAACAGCTCCTGCTACACTAGTGACTATAGTTAGGGAAAAATGGCTTTCACAAAAACATGGGGGTGAAGCCATGTGCTCTGATAGATTAAACAGCTCCTGCTACACTAGTGACTATAGTTAGGGGAAAATGGCTTTCACAAAAACATGGGGGTGAAGCCATGTGCTCTGCAAGATTAAACAGTTCCTGCTACACTAGTGACTATAGTTAGGGGAAAATGGCTTTCACAAAAACATGAGAGTGAAGCCATGTGCTCTAAAAGATTAAACAGCTCCTGCTACACTAGTGACTATAGTTAGGGAAAAATGGCTTTCACAAAAACATGGGAGTGAAGCCATGTGCTCTAAAAGATTAAACAACTCCTGCTACACTAGTGACTATAGTTAGGGAAAATGGCTTTCACAAAAACATGGGAGTGAAGCCAGCTACTCTGAAAGATTAAACAGTTCCTGCTACACTAGTGACTATAGTTAGGGGAAAATTGCTTTCACAAAAACATGGGAGTGAAGCCATGTGCTCTGAAAGGTAAATTCTTCCTGCTACACTAGTGACTATAGTTAGGGGAAAAATGTCTTTCACAAAAACATGAGAGTGAAGCCATGTGCTCTGAAAGATTAAACAACTCCTGCTACACTAGTGACTATAGTTAGGGGAAAATGGCTTTCACAAAAACATGGGAGTGAAGCCATGTACTCTGAAAGATTAAACAGTTCCTGCTACACTAGTGACTATAGTTAGGGGAAAATGGCTTTCACAAAAACATGGGAGTGAAGCCATGTGCTCTGAAAGATTAAACAGTTCCTGCTACACTAGTGACTATAGTTAGGGGAAAATGGCTTTCACAAAAACATGGGAGTGAAGCCATGTGCTCTGAAAGATTAAACAGTTCCTGCTACACTAGTGACTATAGTTAGGGGAAAATGGCTTTCACAAAAACATGGGAGTGAAGCCATGTGCTCTGAAAGATTAAACAGTTCCTGCTACACTAGTGACTATAGTTAGGGGAAAATGGCTTTCACAAAAACATGGGAGTGAAGCCATGTGCTCTGAAAGATTAAACAGCTCCTGCTACACTAGTGACTATAGTTAGGGGAAAATGGCTTTCACAAAAACATGGGGGTGAAGTCATGTGCTCTGATAGATTAAACAGCTCCTGCTACACTAGTGACTATAGTTAGGGGAAAATGGCTTTCACAAAAACATGGGGGTGAAGCCATGTGCTCTGCAAGATTAAACAGTTCCTGCTACACTAGTGACTATAGTTAGGGGAAAATGGCTTTCACAAAAACATGAGAGTGAAGCCATGTGCTCTAAAAGATTAAACAGCTCCTGCTACACTAGTGACTATAGTTAGGGGAAAATGGCTTTCACAAAAACATGAGAGTGAAGCCATGTGCTCTAAAAGATTAAACAGCTCCTGCTACACTAGTGACTATAGTTAGGGGAAAATTGCTTTCACAAAAACATGGGGGTGAAGCCATGTGCTCTGAAAGATTAAACAGCTCCTGCTACACTAGTGACTATAGTTAGGGAAAAATGGCTTTCACAAAAACATGGGGGTGAAGCCATGTGCTCTGAAAGGTAAATTCTTCCTGCTACACTAGTGACTATAATGGTTATCTATTGTGATTACACATGTGTAATCAACAACTCACAGCCACAAGTGATAAAGTTTACCAGTTGCTTTCTCATGGTCGGTGGTTCTTTCCGGGTACTCCGGCTTCTTCCACCACTAATACTGGTCGCCATGATATAGCTGAAATATTGCTGAGTGGTTTTAAACATATTAAATCAAAATCAAATCTATATTTTTTTTTAAATGTTTGAATACTTAAAATTGATTTGGGTTATTCAGAAATGTTTTCTTTTTGAGTTATTTCCCTTTCTAGATGTAGATTATGTATGCTCTGTTAAATAGTGTTAGAGGTTAGGGTAATGGCTTTCACAAAAACATGGGGGTGAACTCATGTTAAATGGGTAAACAGTACCTGCTTCACTAGTGACTATAGTTAGGAAAAAAATTACTTTCACTATAACATGCTTGTGGGAACCTCAAAAATAAATTTCAAGCAAAATGAAAAAGGATGATGGAGATGGATATGAACAATATTGATTAAACTCTTAGGGTTGTAGTGCTTAACACCACTTTTAACAATATTGATTAAACTCTTAGGGTTGTAGTGTTTAACACCACTTTTAACAATATTGATTAAACTCTTAGGGTTATAGTGTTTAACACCACTTTTAACAATATTTCAGTTATATTGGCAAAGGAAACCAGAGAACCTGAAGAAAACCATCGACAGACTTTATCACATAATGTTGTATCGAATGCACCTCACCATTATTAGCGGGATTCAAATTCACAATTTTAGTGGTGATAAGCACTGATTACACAGGTAGTTGTAAATCTAATAACGACAACCCCTAACAATGGTGTTGTAAATCTAATAACCATTTGATCACTACAACCCCTAACAATGGTGTTGTAAATCTAATAACCATTTGATCACTACAACGACAACCCCTAACAATGGTGTAACAACTAAAACACAGTAATCCCTTTATGTCGATTCTGGTTTACAGGCGACACAAACAAGAATTGTAGCCAAAACTAATATACTCTGTAGGAACCTCCTACATCTCAACTGAATAATATACTCTGTAGGAACCTCCTACATCTCAACTGAATAATATACTCTGTAGGAACCTCCTACATCTCAACTGAATAATATACTCTGTAGGAACCTCCTACATCTCAACTGAATAATATACTCTGTAGGAACCTCCTACATCTCAACTGAATAATATACTCTGTAGGAACCTCCTACATCTCAACTGAATAATATACTCTGTAGGAACCTCCTACATCTCAACTGAATAATATACTCTGTAGGAACCTCCTACATCTCAACTGAATAATATACTCTGTAGGAACCTCCTACATCTCAACTGAATAATATACTCTGTAGGAACCTCCTACATCTCAACTGAATAATATACTCTGTAGGAACCTCCTACATCTCAACTGAATAATATACTCTGTAGGAACCTCCTACATCTCAACTGAATAATATACTCTGTAGGAACCTCCTACATCTCAACTGAACAATATACTCTGTAGGAACCTCCTACATCTCAACTGAACAATATACTCTGTAGGAACCTCCTACATCTCAACTGAACAATATACTCTGTAGGAACCTCCTACATCTCAACTGAATAATATACTCTGTAGGAACCTCCTACATCTCAACTGAATAATATACTCTGTAGGAACCTCCTACATCTCAACTGAATAATATACTCTGTAGGAACCTCCTACATCTCAACTGAATAATATACTCTGTAGGAACCTCCTACATCTCAACTGAATAATATACTCTGTAGGAACCTCCTACATCTCAACTGAATAATATACTCTGTAGGAACCTCCTACATCTCAACTGAATAATATACTCTGTAGGAACCTCCTACATCTCAACTGAATAATATACTCTGTAGGAACCTCCTACATCTCAACTGAATAATATACTCTGTAGGAACCTCCTACATCTCAACTGAATAATATACTCTGTAGGAACCTCCTACATCTCAACTGAATAATATACTCTGTAGGAACCTCCTACATCTCAACTGAATAATATACTCTGTAGGAACCTCCTACATCTCAACTGAATAATATACTCTGTAGGAACCTCCTACATCTCAACTGAATAATATACTCTGTAGGAACCTCCTACAGCTCAACTGAATAATATACTCTGTAGGAACCTCCTACAGCTCAACTGAATAATATACTCTGTAGGAACCTCCTACATCTCAACTGAATAATATACTCTGTAGGAACCTCCTACATCTCAACTGAATAATATACTCTGTAGGAACCTCCTACATCTCAACTGAATAATATACTCTGTAGGAACCTCCTACATCTCAACTGAATAATATACTCTGTAGGAACCTCCTACATCTCAACTGAATAATATACTCTGTAGGAACCTCCTACATCTCAACTGAATAATATACTCTGTAGGAACCTCCTACATCTCAACTGAATAATATACTCTGTAGGAACCTCCTACATCTCAACTGAATAATATACTCTGTAGGAACCTCCTACATCTCAACTGAATAATATACTCTGTAGGAACCTCCTACATCTCAACTGAATAATATACTCTGTAGGAACCTCCTACATCTCAACTGAATAATATACTCTGTAGGAACCTCCTACATCTCAACTGAATAATATACTCTGTAGGAACCTCCTACATCTCAACTGAATAATACTCTGTAGGAACCTCCTACATCTCAACTGAATAATATACTCTGTAGGAACCTCCTACATCTCAACTGAATAATATACTCTGTAGGAACCTCCTACATCTCAACTGAATAATATACTCTGTAGGAACCTCCTACATCTCAACTGAATAATATATTCTGTAGGAACCTCCTACATCTCAACTGAATAATATACTCTGTAGGAACCTCCTACATCTCAACTGAATAATATACTCTGTAGGAACCTCCTACATCTCAACTGAATAATATACTCTGTAGGAACCTCCTACATGTCAACTGAATAATATACTCTGTAGGAACCTCCTACATCTCAACTGAATAATATACTCTGTAAGAACCTCCTACATCTCAACTGAATAATATACTCTGTAGGAACCTCCTACATCTCAACTGAATAATATACTCTGTAAGAACCTCCTACATCTCAACTGAATAATATACTCTGTAGGAACCTCCTACATCTCAACTGAATAATACTCTGTAGGAACCTCCTACATCTCAACTGAATAATATACTCTGTAGGAACCTCCTACATCTCAACTGAACAATATACTCTGTAGGAACCTCCTACATCTCAACTGAATAATATACTCTGTAGGAATCTCCTACATCTCAACTGAATAATATACTCTGTAGGAACCTCCTACATCTCAACTGAATAATATACTCTGTAGGAACCTCCTACATCTCAACTGAATAATATACTCTGTAGGAACCTCCTACATCTCAACTGAATAATATACTCTGTAGGAACCTCCTACATCTCAACTGAATAATATACTCTGTAGGAACCTCCTACATCTCAACTGAATAATATACTCTGTAGGAACCTCCTACATCTCAACTGAATAATATACTCTGTAGGAACCTCCTACATCTCAACTTAATAATATACTCTGTAGGAACCTCCTACATCTCAACTGAATAATATACTCTGTAGGAATCTCCTACATCTCAACTGAATAATATACTCTGTAGGAACCTCCTACATCTCAACTGAATAATATACTCTGTAGGAACCTCCTACATCTCAACTGAATACACTTCTGGCAACTTATTTCACACTTGGACTGGTGCCCTGTTAACTACCTTAAACAGATAAAAAGCCATACTTACAGACAATTATATAAGCTATCTACCAGATGCTAGCTGTCATTCAGAATTATACCCCCCACTGAATCTCTACAAATGACATTAGGGAACTTTGGCACCAAAGCCAACACTTTCTTGTAAAACATTTGCTTAGTAATAAAACATTTCAACACCTCGCCATCAAGTTTACATACAATATGATTGATGGTGTTAAACAAGAAAACTACTAGATATTTTGACATTAAAAACCATTTGTTTACAATCATGATAGCTATTCAAAATACATATTTCTACACAGATTTACCATTATGTTATTAAAACAAACATCCAAATTACCCAGAAAAATATTTTGACAGCAGTTCTCATTTTCTGCATTAATGTTTTAGGAGTATCAATTTTACCTCTGTTTCTACGAGTTTTCTATTCGATCTTGGAAATGTTCTGACAGTGTGGTATTTTTAGAACTGTTCTGACAGTGTGATTTTCATTTCTTAGATTCTGGAAATGTTCTGACAGTGTGATTTTCATTTCTTAGATTCTGGAAATGTTCTGACAAGTGTGGTTTGTTTTCTCTTAGATTCTGGAAATGTTCTGACAGTGTGGTATTTTTAGAACTGTTCTGATAGTGTGATTTTCATTTTTTAGTTTCTGGAAATGTTCTGACAGTGTGATTTTCATTTCTTAGATTCTGGAAATGTTCTGACAGTGTGGTATTTTTAGAACTGTTCTGACAGTGTGATTTTTATTTCTTAGATTCTGGAAATGATCTGACAAGTGTGGGTTTTTTTCTCTTAAATTCTGGAACTGTTCTGACAGTGTGGTTTTTTTTCTCTTAGATTCTGGAAATGTTCTGACAGTGTGGTTTTTTTTCTCTTAGATTCTGGAAATGTTCTGACAGGTGTGGGTTTTTCTCTTTCTTAGATTCTGGAAATGTTCTGACAGTGTGTTTTTTTTTCTCTTAGATTCTTGAAATGTTCCGACAGTGTGGTTTTTCTCTCTTAGATTGTGGAAATGTTCCGACAGTGTAGGTTTTTTTTTCTCTTAGATTCTGGAACTGTTCTGACAGTGTGGTATTTTTAGAATTGTTCTGACAGTGTGGTATTTTCAGAATTCTTCTGACAGTGTGGTATTTTTAGAATTGTTCTGACAGTGTGGTATTTTTAGAACTGTTCTGACAGTGTGGTATTTCTAGAATTCTTCTGACAGTGTGGTATTTTTAGAATTTTACGACAGTGTGGTATTTTTAGAACTGTTCTGACAGTGAGGTATTTTTAGAACTGTTCTGACAGTGTGATTTTCATTTCTTAGATTCTGGAAATGTTCTGACAAGTGTGGTTTGTTTCTCTTTCTTCAGGTACACTTAATAATAAAATCTTTCTTCAGGTACACTTAATAATAATAAAAAAAAATTAGGTACACTTAATAATAAAAATCTTTCTTCAGGTACATGTACACTTAATAATAAAATCTTTCTTCAGGTACATGTACACTTAATAATAAAATCTTTCTTCAGGTACACTTAATAATAAAATCTTTCTTCAGGTACACTTAATAATAAAATCTTTTTTTTTAGGTACACTTAATAATAAAATCTTTCTTCAGGTACACTTAATAATAAAATCTTTCTTCAGGTACACTTAATAATAAAATCTTTCTTCAGGTACACTTAATAATAAAATCTTTTTTTTTAGGTACACTTAATAATGAAATCTTTCTTCAGGTACACTTAATAATAAAATCTTTTTTTTTAGGTACACTTAATAATAAAATCTTTCTTCAGGTACACTTAATAATAAAATCTTTCTTCAGGTACACTTAATAATAAAATCTTTCTTCAGGTACACTTAATAATAAAATCTTTTTTTTTAGGTACACTTAATAATGAAATCTTTCTTCAGGTACACTTAATAATAAAAACTTTTTTTTTAGGTACACTTAATAATAAAATCTTTCTTCAGGTACACTTGATAATAAAATCTTTTTGTTCGGTACACATCAAAAACAAAATCCATTTTTAATTCAGGTACACTTAAAAATAAAACTAACAGAATGGAATTCTTGACCTGTGAACCCTATTGAAAACAGACCAAAATTGAATAAAAGAGAAAGCACCTGTCATACTAATTATTCAAATGACCTGTGACCAACACACATGATTAATCTTTGTTTTGAAAATACAACAAGATAAATACAGATGTTTGTAACTGGAAACTGTTGTTGTACAAGATTGGCTTTCTCAGCCATGATCAGTCTCCTATTCTACACATTCTACACCAGGAGATAGACATCTGTCTAAGTCATCATAATTCACCTAATTACCTTTAAAAACAAACTTAATCACAGAATGATAAATTACTACTGTTTGCCCTCCTATCTACCAGTAAATAGTTTTGATATTGCACAGAATTATGTTTCATGATAATAACATTCATCTGCTGGTGAATGACAACTTAAATTAACATCAACTATTATACTCAAGTGACACTCGGTGCATTATTTGTATTTATTACTCAGAGTTAGTGGCACTCGGTACATTACTTGTATTTATTACTCAGTTAGTGGCACTCAGTACATTACTTGTATTTATTACTCAGAGTTAGTGACACTCGCTGCATTACTTGTATTTATTACTCAGAGTTAGTGGCACTCGGTGCATTACTTGTATTTATTACTCAGAGTTAGTGACACTCGGTACATTACTTGTATTTATTACTCAGAGTTAGTGGTACTCTGTACATTACTTGTAGTTATTACTCAGAGTTAGTGGCACTCGGTGCATTACTTGTATTTATTACTCAGAGTTAGTGGTACTCTGTACATTACTTGTATTTATTACTCAGAGTTAGTGACACTCGGTACATTTCTTGTCTTTATTACTCAGAGTTAGTGGTACTCTGTACATTACTTGTATTTATTACTCAGAGTTAGTGGCACTCAGTGCATTACTTGTATTTATTACTCAGAGTTAGTGACACTCGGTACATTACTTGTATTTATTACTCAGAGTTAGTGGTACTCTGTACATTTCTTGTATTTATTACTCAGAGTTAGTGGTACTCTGTACATTACTTGTATTTATTACTCAGAGTTAGTGGTACTCTGTACATTACTTGTATTTATTACTCAGAGTTAGTGGTACTCTGTACATTACTTGTATTTATTACTCAGAGTTAGTGACACTCGGTACATTACTTGTAATTATTACTCAGAGTTAGTGGTACTCGGTGCATTACTTGTATTTTTTACTCAGAGTTAGTGGTACTCTGTACATTACTTGTATTTATTACTCAGAGTTAGTGGTACTCTGTACATTACTTGTATTTATTACTCAGAGTTAGTGACACTCGGTGCATTACTTGTATTTATTACTAAGAGTTAGTGGTACTCTGTACATTACTTGTATTTATTACTCAGAGTTAGTGGTACTCTGTACATTACTTGTATTTATTACTCAGAGTTAGTGGTACTCTGTACATTACTTGTATTTATTACTCAGAGTTAGTGGTACTCTGTACATTACTTGTATTTATTACTCAGAGTTAGTGGTACTCTGTACATTACTTGTATTTATTACTCAGAGTTAGTGGTACTCTGTACATTACTTGTATTTATTACTCAGAGTTAGTGGTACTCTGTACATTACTTGTATTTATTACTCAGAGTTAGTGACACTCGGTGCATTACTTGTATTTATTACTAAGAGTTAGTGGTACTCTGTACATTACTTGTATTTATTACTCAGAGTTAGTGACACTCGGTACATTACTTGTAATTATTACTCAGAGTTAGTGGTACTCGGTGCATTACTTGTATTTTTTACTCAGAGTTAGTGGTACTCTGTACATTACTTGTATTTATTACTCAGAGTTAGTGGTACTCTGTACATTACTTGTATTTATTACTCAGAGTTAGTGACACTCGGTGCATTACTTGTATTTATTACTAAGAGTTAGTGGTACTCTGTACATTACTTGTATTTATTACTCAGAGTTAGTGACACTCGGTGCATTACTTGTATTTATTACTCAGAGTTAGTGGTACTCTGTACATTACTTGTATTTATTACTCAGAGTTAGTGGTACTCTGTACATTACTTGTATTTATTACTCAGAGTTAGTGGTACTCTGTACATTACTTGTATTTATTACTCAGAGTTAGTGACACTCGGTGCATTACTTGTATTTATTACTCAGAGTTAGTGGTACTCTGTACATTACTTGTATTTATTACTCAGAGTTAGTGGTACTCTGTACATTACTTGTATTTATTACTCAGAGTTAGTGGTACTCTGTACATTACTTGTATTTATTACTCAGAGTTAGTGGTACTCTGTACATTACTTGTATTTATTACTCAGAGTTAGTGGTACTCTGTACATTACTTGTATTTATTACTCAGAGTTAGTGACACTCGGTGCATTACTTGTATTTATTACTAAGAGTTAGTGGTACTCTGTACATTACTTGTATTTATTACTCAGAGTTAGTGACACTCGGTACATTACTTGTAATTATTACTCAGAGTTAGTGGTACTCGGTGCATTACTTGTATTTTTTACTCAGAGTTAGTGGTACTCTGTACATTACTTGTATTTATTACTCAGAGTTAGTGGTACTCTGTACATTACTTGTATTTATTACTCAGAGTTAGTGACACTCGGTGCATTACTTGTATTTATTACTAAGAGTTAGTGGTACTCTGTACATTACTTGTATTTATTACTCAGAGTTAGTGGTACTCTGTACATTACTTGTATTTATTACTCAGAGTTAGTGGTACTCTGTACATTACTTGTATTTATTACTCAGAGTTAGTGGTACTCTGTACATTACTTGTATTTATTACTCAGAGTTAGTGGTACTCTGTACATTACTTGTATTTATTACTCAGAGTTAGTGACACTCGGTGCATTACTTGTATTTATTACTAAGAGTTAGTGGTACTCTGTACATTACTTGTATTTATTACTCAGAGTTAGTGGTACTCTGTACATTACTTGTATTTATTACTCAGTTAGTGACACTCGGTACATTTCTTGTATTTATTACTCAGAGTTAGTGGTACTCTGTACATTACTTGTATTTATTACTCAGAGTTAGTGGCACTCGGTACATTATTTGTATTTATTACTCAGAGTTAGTGGCACTCGGTGCATTACTTGTATTTATTACTCAGAGTTAGTGGTACTCTGTGCATTACTTGTATTTATTACTCAGAGTTAGTGACACTCGGTGCATTACTTGTATTTATTACTCAGAGTTAGTGGTACTCTGTACATTACTTGTATTTATTACTCAGAGTTAGTGGTACTCTGTACATTACTTGTATTTATTACTCAGAGTTAGTGACACTCGGTACATTTCTTGTATTTATTACTCAGAGTTAGTGACACTCGGTGCATTACTTGTATTTATTACTCAGAGTTAGTGGTACTCTGTACATTACTTGTATTTATTACTCAGAGTTAGTGGTACTCTGTACATTACTTGTATTTATTACTCAGAGTTAGTGGCACTCAGTGCATTACTTGTATTTATTACTCAGAGTTAGTGGTACTCTGTACATTACTTGTATTTATTACTCAGAGTTAGTGACACTCGGTACATTTCTTGTATTTATTACTCAGAGTTAGTGGTACTCTGTACATTACTTGTATTTATTACTCAGAGTTAGTGGCACTCGGTACATTATTTGTATTTATTACTCAGAGTTAGTGGTACTCTGTACATTACTTGTATTTATTACTCAGAGTTAGTGACACTCGGTACATTTCTTGTATTTATTACTCAGAGTTAGTGACACTCGGTGCATTACTTGTATTTATTACTCAGAGTTAGTGGTACTCTGTACATTACTTGTATTTATTACTCAGAGTTAGTGGTACTCTGTACATTACTTGTATTTATTACTCAGAGTTAGTGGTACTCGGTACATTACTTGTATTTATTACTCAGAGTTAGTGGTACTCTGTACATTACTTGTATTTATTACTCAGAGTTAGTGGTACTCTGTACATTACTTGTATTTATTACTCAGAGTTAGTGGTACTCTGTACATTACTTGTATTTATTACTCAGAGTTAGTGGTACTCTGTACATTACTTGTATTTATTACTCAGAGTTAGTGGTACTCTGTACATTACTTGTATTTATTACTCAGAGTTAGTGGTACTCTGTACATTACTTGTATTTATTACTCAGAGTTAGTGGTACTCTGTACATTACTTGTATTTATTACTCAGAGTTAGTGGTACTCTGTACATTACTTGTATTTATTACTCAGAGTTAGTGGCACTCGGTGCATTACTTGTATTTATTACTCAGAGTTAGTGGTACTCTGTACATTACTTGTATTTATTACTCAGTGTTAGTGGTACTCTGTACATTACTTGTATTTATTACTCAGAGTTAGTGGTACTCTGTACATTACTTGTATTTATTACTCAGAGTTAGTGGTACTCTGTACATTACTTGTATTTATTACTCAGAGTTAGTGGTACTCTGTACATTACTTGTATTTATTACTCAGAGTTAGTGGTACTCTGTACATTACTTGTATTTATTACTCAGAGTTAGTGGTACTCTGTACATTACTTGTATTTATTACTCAGAGTTAGTGGTACTCTGTACATTACTTGTATTTATTACTCAGAGTTAGTGACACTCGGTGCATTACTTGTATTTATTACTAAGAGTTAGTGGTACTCTGTACATTACTTGTATTTATTACTCAGAGTTAGTGACACTCGGTGCATTACTTGTATTTATTACTCAGAGTTAGTGGTACTCTGTACATTACTTGTATTTATTACTCAGAGTTAGTGGTACTCTGTACATTACTTGTATTTATTACTCAGAGTTAGTGGTACTCTGTACATTACTTGTATTTATTACTCAGAGTTAGTGACACTCGGTGCATTACTTGTATTTATTACTCAGAGTTAGTGGTACTCTGTACATTACTTGTATTTATTACTCAGAGTTAGTGGTACTCTGTACATTACTTGTATTTATTACTCAGAGTTAGTGGTACTCTGTACATTACTTGTATTTATTACTCAGAGTTAGTGGTACTCTGTACATTACTTGTATTTATTACTCAGAGTTAGTGGTACTCTGTACATTACTTGTATTTATTACTCAGAGTTAGTGACACTCGGTGCATTACTTGTATTTATTACTAAGAGTTAGTGGTACTCTGTACATTACTTGTATTTATTACTCAGAGTTAGTGACACTCGGTACATTACTTGTAATTATTACTCAGAGTTAGTGGTACTCGGTGCATTACTTGTATTTTTTACTCAGAGTTAGTGGTACTCTGTACATTACTTGTATTTATTACTCAGAGTTAGTGGTACTCTGTACATTACTTGTATTTATTACTCAGAGTTAGTGACACTCGGTGCATTACTTGTATTTATTACTAAGAGTTAGTGGTACTCTGTACATTACTTGTATTTATTACTCAGAGTTAGTGGTACTCTGTACATTACTTGTATTTATTACTCAGAGTTAGTGGTACTCTGTACATTACTTGTATTTATTACTCAGAGTTAGTGGTACTCTGTACATTACTTGTATTTATTACTCAGAGTTAGTGGTACTCTGTACATTACTTGTATTTATTACTCAGAGTTAGTGACACTCGGTGCATTACTTGTATTTATTACTAAGAGTTAGTGGTACTCTGTACATTACTTGTATTTATTACTCAGAGTTAGTGGTACTCTGTACATTACTTGTATTTATTACTCAGTTAGTGACACTCGGTACATTTCTTGTATTTATTACTCAGAGTTAGTGGTACTCTGTACATTACTTGTATTTATTACTCAGAGTTAGTGGCACTCGGTACATTATTTGTATTTATTACTCAGAGTTAGTGGCACTCGGTGCATTACTTGTATTTATTACTCAGAGTTAGTGGTACTCTGTGCATTACTTGTATTTATTACTCAGAGTTAGTGACACTCGGTGCATTACTTGTATTTATTACTCAGAGTTAGTGGTACTCTGTACATTACTTGTATTTATTACTCAGAGTTAGTGGTACTCTGTACATTACTTGTATTTATTACTCAGAGTTAGTGACACTCGGTACATTTCTTGTATTTATTACTCAGAGTTAGTGACACTCGGTGCATTACTTGTATTTATTACTCAGAGTTAGTGGTACTCTGTACATTACTTGTATTTATTACTCAGAGTTAGTGGTACTCTGTACATTACTTGTATTTATTACTCAGAGTTAGTGGCACTCAGTGCATTACTTGTATTTATTACTCAGAGTTAGTGGTACTCTGTACATTACTTGTATTTATTACTCAGAGTTAGTGACACTCGGTACATTTCTTGTATTTATTACTCAGAGTTAGTGGTACTCTGTACATTACTTGTATTTATTACTCAGAGTTAGTGGCACTCGGTACATTATTTGTATTTATTACTCAGAGTTAGTGGTACTCTGTACATTACTTGTATTTATTACTCAGAGTTAGTGACACTCGGTACATTTCTTGTATTTATTACTCAGAGTTAGTGACACTCGGTGCATTACTTGTATTTATTACTCAGAGTTAGTGGTACTCTGTACATTACTTGTATTTATTACTCAGAGTTAGTGGTACTCTGTACATTACTTGTATTTATTACTCAGAGTTAGTGGTACTCGGTACATTACTTGTATTTATTACTCAGAGTTAGTGGTACTCTGTACATTACTTGTATTTATTACTCAGAGTTAGTGGTACTCTGTACATTACTTGTATTTATTACTCAGAGTTAGTGGTACTCTGTACATTACTTGTATTTATTACTCAGAGTTAGTGGTACTCTGTACATTACTTGTATTTATTACTCAGAGTTAGTGGTACTCTGTACATTACTTGTATTTATTACTCAGAGTTAGTGGTACTCTGTACATTACTTGTATTTATTACTCAGAGTTAGTGGTACTCTGTACATTACTTGTATTTATTACTCAGAGTTAGTGGTACTCTGTACATTACTTGTATTTATTACTCAGAGTTAGTGGCACTCGGTGCATTACTTGTATTTATTACTCAGAGTTAGTGGTACTCTGTACATTACTTGTATTTATTACTCAGTGTTAGTGGTACTCTGTACATTACTTGTATTTATTACTCAGAGTTAGTGGTACTCTGTACATTACTTGTATTTATTACTCAGAGTTAGTGGTACTCTGTACATTACTTGTATTTATTACTCAGAGTTAGTGGTACTCTGTACATTACTTGTATTTATTACTCAGAGTTAGTGGTACTCTGTACATTACTTGTATTTATTACTCAGAGTTAGTGGTACTCTGTACATTACTTGTATTTATTACTCAGAGTTAGTGGTACTCTGTACATTACTTGTATTTATTACTCAGAGTTAGTGGTACTCTGTACATTACTTGTATTTATTACTCAGAGTTAGTGGTACTCTGTACATTACTTGTATTTATTACTCAGAGTTAGTGGTACTCTGTACATTACTTGTATTTATTACTCAGAGTTAGTGGTACTCTGTACATTACTTGTATTTATTACTCAGAGTTAGTGGTACTCTGTACATTACTTGTATTTATTACTCAGAGTTAGTGGTACTCTGTACATTACTTGTATTTATTACTCAGAGTTAGTGACACTCGGTGCATTACTTGTATTTATTACTCAGAGTTAGTGGTACTCTGTACATTACTTGTATTTATTACTCAGAGTTAGTGGTACTCTGTACATTACTTGTATTTATTACTCAGAGTTAGTGGTACTCTGTACATTACTTGTATTTATTACTCAGAGTTAGTGACACTCGGTGCATTACTTGTATTTATTACTCAGAGTTAGTGGTACTCTGTACATTACTTGTATTTATTACTCAGAGTTAGTGGTACTCTGTACATTACTTGTATTTATTACTCAGAGTTAGTGGTACTCTGTACATTACTTGTATTTATTACTCAGAGTTAGTGGTACTCTGTACATTACTTGTATTTATTACTCAGAGTTAGTGGTACTCTGTACATTACTTGTATTTATTACTCAGAGTTAGTGGTACTCTGTACATTACTTGTATTTATTACTCAGAGTTAGTGGTACTCTGTACATTACTTGTATTTATTACTCAGAGTTAGTAGTACTCTGTACATTACTTGTATTTATTACTCAGAGTTAGTGGTACTCTGTACATTACTTGTATTTATTACTCAGAGTTAGTGGTACTCTGTACATTACTTGTATTTATTACTCAGAGTTAGTGGTACTCTGTACATTACTTGTATTTATTACTCAGAGTTAGTGGTACTCTGTACATTACTTGTATTTATTACTCAGAGTTAGTGGTACTCTGTACATTACTTGTATTTATTACTCAGAGTTAGTGGTACTCTGTACATTACTTGTATTTATTACTCAGAGTTAGTGGTACTCTGTACATTACTTGTATTTATTACTCAGAGTTAGTGGTACTCTGTACATTACTTGTATTTATTACTCAAAGTTAGTGGTACTCTGTACATTACTTGTATTTATTACTCAGAGTTAGTGGTACTCTGTACATTACTTGTATTTATTACTCAGAGTTAGTGGTACTCTGTACATTACTTGTATTTATTACTCAGAGTTAGTGGTACTCTGTACATTACTTGTATTTATTACTCAGAGTTAGTGGCACTCGGTGCATTACTTGTATTTATTACTCAGAGTTAGTGGTACTCTGTACATTACTTGTATTTATTACTCAGAGTTAGTGGTACTCTGTACATTACTTGTATTTATTACTCAGAGTTAGTGGTACTCTGTACATTACTTGTATTTATTACTCAGTTAGTGGCACTCGGTGCATTACTTGTATTTATTACTCAGAGTTAGTGGTACTCTGCACATTACTTGTATTTATTACTCAGAGTTAGTGGTACTCTGTACATTACTTGTATTTATTACACAGAGTTAGTGGTACTCTGTACATTACTTGTATTTATTACTCAGAGTTAGTGGTACTCTGTACATTACTTGTATTTATTACTCAGAGTTAGTGGTACTCTGTACATTACTTGTATTTATTACTCAGAGTTAGTGGTACTCTGTACATTACTTGTATTTATTACTCAGAGTTAGTGGTACTCTGTACATTACTTGTATTTATTACTCAGAGTTAGTGGTACTCTGTACATTACTTGTATTTATTACTCAGAGTTAGTGGCACTCGGTGCATTACTTGTATTTATTACTCAGAGTTAGTGGTACTCTGTACATTACTTGTATTTATTACTCAGAGTTAGTGGTACTCTGTACATTACTTGTATTTATTACTCAGTTAGTGGTACTCTGTACATTACTTGTATTTATTACTCAGAGTTAGTGGTACTCTGTACATTACTTGTATTTATTACCCAGTTAGTGGTACTCTGTACATTACTTGTATTTATTACTCAGAGTTAGTGGTACTCTGTACATTACTTGTATTTATTACTCAGAGTTAGTGGTACTCTGTACATTACTTGTATTTATTACTCAGTTAGTGGTACTCGGTACATTACTTGTATTTATTACTCAGAGTTAGTGGTACTCTGTACATTACTTGTATTTATTACTCAGAGTTAGTGGTACTCTGTACATTACTTGTATTTATTACTCAGAGTTAGTGGTACTCTGTACATTACTTGTATTTATTACTCAGTTAGTGGTACTCGGTACATTACTTGTATTTATTACTCAGAGTTAGTGGTACTCTGTACATTACTTGTATTTATTACTCAGAGTTAGTGGTACTCTGTACATTACTTGTATTTATTACTCAGAGTTAGTGGTACTCTGTACATTACTTGTATTTATTACTCAGAGTTAGTGGTACTCTGTACATTACTTGTATTTATTACTCAGAGTTAGTGGTACTCTGTACATTACTTGTATTTATTACTCAGAGTTAGTGGTACTCTGTACATTACTTGTATTTATTACTCAGAGTTAGTGGTACTCTGTACATTACTTGTATTTATTACTCAGAGTTAGTGGTACTCTGTACATTACTTGTATTTATTACTCAGAGTTAGTGGCACTCGGTGCATTACTTGTATTTATTACTCAGAGTTAGTGGCACTCGGTGCATTACTTGTATTTATTACTCAGAGTTAGTGGTACTCTGTACATTACTTGTATTTATTACTCAGAGTTAGTGGTACTCTGTACATTACTTGTATTCATTACTCAGAGTTAGTGGCACTCGGTGCATTACTTGTATTTATTACTCTGTACATTACTTGTACTTATTACTCAGAGTTAGTGGTACTCTGTACATTACTTGTATTTATTACTCAGAGTTAGTGACACTCGGTACATTACTTGTATTTATTACTCAGAGTTAGTGGTACTCTGTACATTACTTGTATTTATTACTCAGAGTTAGTGGTACTCTGTACATTACTTGTATTTATTACTCAGAGTTAGTGGCACTCGGTGCATTACTTGTATTTATTACTCAGAGTTAGTAGTACTCTGTACATTACTTGTATTTATTACTCAGAGTTAGTGGTACTCTGTACATTACTTGTATTTATTACTCAGAGTTAGTGGTACTCTGTACATTACTTGTATTTATTACTCAGAGTTAGTGGTACTCTGTACATTACTTGTATTTATTACTCAGAGTTAGTGGTACTATGTACATTACTTGTATTTATTACTCAGAGTTAGTGGTACTCTGTACATTACTTGTATTTATTACTCAGAGTTAGTGGTACTCTGTACATTACTTGTATTTATTACTCAGAGTTAGTGGTACTCTGTACATTACTTGTATTTATTACTCTGAGTTAGTGGTACTCTGTACATTACTTGTATTTATTACTCAGAGTTAGTGGTACTCTGTACATTACTTGTATTTATTACTCAGAGTTAGTGGTACTCTGTACATTACTTGTATTTATTACTCAGAGTTAATGGCACTCGGTGCATTACTTGTATTTATTACTCAGAGTTAGTGGTACTCTGTACATTACTTGTATTTATTACTCAGAGTTAGTGGTACTCTGTACATTACTTGTATTTATTACTCAGAGTTAGTGGTACTCTGTACATTACTTGTATTTATTACTCAGAGTTAGTGGTACTATGTACATTACTTGTATTTATTACTCAGAGTTAATGGTACTCTGTACATTACTTGTATTTATTACTCAGAGTTAGTGGTACTCTGTACATTACTTGTATTTATTACTCAGAGTTAGTGGTACTCTGTACATTACTTGTATTTATTACTCAGAGTTAGTGGTACTCTGTACATTACTTGTATTTATTACTCAGAGTTAGTGGTACTCTGTACATTACTTGTATTTATTACTCAGAGTTAGTGGTACTCTGTACATTACTTGTATTTATTACTCAGAGTTAGTGGTACTCTGTACATTACTTGTATTTATTACTCAGAGTTAGTGGTACTCTGTACATTACTTGTATTTATTACTCAGAGTTAGTGGCACTCGGTGCATTACTTGTATTTATTACTCAGAGTTAGTGGTACTCTGTACATTACTTGTATTTATTACTCAGAGTTAGTGGTACTCTGTACATTAATTGTATTTATTACTCAGAGCTAGTGGTACTCTGTACATTACTTGTATTTATTACTCAGAGTTAGTGGTACTCTGTACATTACTTGTATTTATTACTCAGAGTTAGTGTTACTCTGTACATTACTTGTATTTATTACTCAGAGTTAGTAGTACTCTGTACATTACTTGTATTTATTACTCAGAGCTAGTGGTACTCTGTACATTACTTGTATTTATTACTCAGAGTTAGTGGTACTCTGTACATTACTTGTATTTATTACTCAGAGTTAGTGGTACTCTGTACATTACTTGTATTTATTACTCAGAGTTAGTGGTACTCTGTACATTACTTGTATTTATTACTCAGAGTTAGTGGTACTCTGTACATTACTTGTATTTATTACTCAGAGTTAGTGGTACTCTGTACATTACTTGTATTTATTACTCAGAGTTAGTAGTACTCTGTACATTACTTGTATTTATTACTCAGAGTTAGTGGTACTCTGTACATTACTTGTATTTATTACTCAGAGTTAGTGGTACTCTGTACATTACTTGTATTTATTACTCAGAGTTAGTGGTACTCTGTACATTACTTGTATTTATTACTCAGAGTTAGTGGTACTCTGTACATTACTTGTATTTATTACTCAGAGTTAGTGGTACTCTGTACATTACTTGTATTTATTACTCAGAGTTAGTGGTACTCTGTACATTACTTGTATTTATTACTCAGTTAGTGACACTCGGTGCATTACTTGTATTTATTACTCAGAGTTAGTGGTACTCTGTACATTACTTGTATTTATTACTCAGAGTTAGTGGTACTCTGTACATTACTTGTATTTATTACTCAGAGTTAGTGGTACTCTGTACATTACTTGTATTTATTACTCAGAGTTAGTGGTACTCTGTACATTACTTGTATTTATTACTCAGAGTTAGTGGTACTCTGTACATTACTTGTATTTATTACTCAGAGTTAGTGGTACTATGTACATTACTTGTATTTATTACTCAGAGTTAGTGGTACTCTGTACATTACTTGTATTTATTACTCAGAGTTAGTGGTACTCTGTACATTACTTGTATTTATTACTCAGAGTTAGTGGTACTCTGTACATTACTTGTATTTATTACTCTGAGTTAGTGGTACTCTGTACATTACTTGTATTTATTACTCAGAGTTAGTGGTACTCTGTACATTACTTGTATTTATTACTCAGAGTTAGTGGTACTCTGTACATTACTTGTATTTATTACTCAGAGTTAATGGCACTCGGTGCATTACTTGTATTTATTACTCAGAGTTAGTGGTACTCGGTACATTACTTGTATTTATTACTCAGAGTTAGTGGTACTCTGTACATTACTTGTATTTATTACTCAGAGTTAGTGGTACTCTGTACATTACTTGTATTTATTACTCAGAGTTAGTGGTACTCTGTACATTACTTGTATTTATTACTCAGAGTTAGTGGTACTCTGTACATTACTTGTATTTATTACTCAGAGTTAGTGGTACTCTGTACATTACTTGTATTTATTACTCAGAGTTAGTGGTACTCTGTACATTACTTGTATTTATTACTCAGAGTTAGTGGTACTCTGTACATTACTTGTATTTATTACTCAGAGTTAGTGGTACTCTGTACATTACTTGTATTTATTACTCAGAGTTAGTGGTACTCTGTACATTACTTGTATTTATTACTCAGAGTTAGTGGTACTCTGTACATTACTTGTATGTATTACTCAGAGTTAGTGGTACTCTGTACATTACTTGTATTTATTACTCAGAGTTAGTGGTACTCTGTACATTACTTGTATTTATTACTCAGAGTTAGTGGCACTCGGTGCATTACTTGTATTTATTACTCAGAGTTAGTGGTACTCTGTACATTACTTGTATTTATTACTCAGAGTTAGTGGTACTCTGTACATTAATTGTATTTATTACTCAGAGTTAGTGGTACTCTGTACATTACTTGTATTTATTACTCAGAGTTAGTGGTACTCTGTACATTACTTGTATTTATTACTCAGAGTTAGTGTTACTCTGTACATTACTTGTATTTATTACTCAGAGTTAGTAGTACTCTGTACATTACTTGTATTTATTACTCAGAGCTAGTGGTACTCTGTACATTACTTGTATTTATTACTCAGAGTTAGTGGTACTCTGTACATTACTTGTATTTATTACTCAGAGTTAGTGGTACTCTGTACATTACTTGTATTTATTACTCAGAGTTAGTGGTACTCTGTACATTACTTGTATTTATTACTCAGAGTTAGTGGTACTCTGTACATTACTTGTATTTATTACTCAGAGTTAGTGGTACTCTGTACATTACTTGTATTTATTACTCAGAGTTAGTAGTACTCTGTACATTACTTGTATTTATTACTCAGAGTTAGTGGTACTCTGTACATTACTTGTATTTATTACTCAGAGTTAGTGGTACTCTGTACATTACTTGTATTTATTACTCAGAGTTAGTGGTACTCTGTACATTACTTGTATTTATTACTCAGAGTTAGTGGTACTCTGTACATTACTTGTATTTATTACTCAGAGTTAGTGGTACTCTGTACATTACTTGTATTTATTACTCAGAGTTAGTGACACTCGGTGCATTACTTGTATTTATTACTCAGAGTTAGTGGTACTCTGTACATTACTTGTATTTATTACTCAGAGTTAGTGGTACTCTGTACATTACTTGTATTTATTACTCAGAGTTAGTGGTACTCTGTACATTACTTGTATTTATTACTCAGAGTTAGTGACACTCGGTGCATTACTTGTATTTATTACTCAGAGTTAGTGGTACTCTGTACATTACTTGTATTTATTACTCAGAGTTAGTGGTACTCTGTACATTACTTGTATTTATTACTCAGAGTTAGTGGTACTCTGTACATTACTTGTATTTATTACTCAGAGTTAGTGGTACTCTGTACATTACTTGTATTTATTACTCAGAGTTAGTGGTACTCTGTACATTACTTGTATTTATTACTCAGAGTTAGTGGTACTCTGTACATTACTTGTATTTATTACTCAGAGTTAGTGGTACTCTGTACATTACTTGTATTTATTACTCAGAGTTAGTGGTACTCTGTACATTACTTGTATTTATTACTCAGAGTTAGTGGTACTCTGTACATTACTTGTATTTATTACTCAGAGTTAGTGGTACTCTGTACATTACTTGTATTTATTACTCAGAGTTAGTGGTACTCTGTACATTACTTGTATTTATTACTCAGAGTTAGTAGTACTCTGTACATTACTTGTATTTATTACTCAGAGTTAGTGGTACTCTGTACATTACTTGTATTTATTACTCAGAGTTAGTGGTACTCTGTACATTACTTGTATTTATTACTCAGAGTTAGTGGTACTCTGTACATTACTTGTATTTATTACTCAGAGTTAGTGGTACTCTGTACATTACTTGTATTTATTACTCAGAGTTAGTGGTACTCTGTACATTACTTGTATTTATTACTCAGAGTTAGTGGTACTCTGTACATTACTTGTATTTATTACTCAGAGTTAGTGGTACTCTGTACATTACTTGTATTTATTACTCAGAGTTAGTGGTACTCTGTACATTACTTGTATTTATTACTCAGAGTTAGTGGTACTCTGTACATTACTTGTATTTATTACTCAGAGTTAGTGGTACTCTGTACATTACTTGTATTTATTACTCAGAGTTAGTGGTACTCTGTACATTACTTGTATTTATTACTCAGAGTTAGTGGTACTCTGTACATTACTTGTATTTATTACTCAGAGTTAGTGGCACTCGGTGCATTACTTGTATTTATTACTCAGAGTTAGTGGTACTCTGTACATTACTTGTATTTATTACTCAGAGTTAGTGGTACTCTGTACATTACTTGTATTTATTACTCAGAGTTAGTGGTACTCTGTACATTACTTGTATTTATTACTCAGTTAGTGGCACTCGGTGCATTACTTGTATTTATTACTCAGAGTTAGTGGTACTCTGTACATTACTTGTATTTATTACTCAGAGTTAGTGGTACTCTGTACATTACTTGTATTTATTACTCAGAGTTAGTGGTACTCTGTACATTACTTGTATTTATTACTCAGAGTTAGTGGTACTCTGTACATTACTTGTATTTATTACTCAGAGTTAGTGGTACTCTGTACATTACTTGTATTTATTACTCAGAGTTAGTGGTACTCTGTACATTACTTGTATTTATTACTCAGAGTTAGTGGTACTCTGTACATTACTTGTATTTATTACTCAGAGTTAGTGGTACTCTGTACATTACTTGTATTTATTACTCAGAGTTAGTGGCACTCGGTGCATTACTTGTATTTATTACTCAGAGTTAGTGGTACTCTGTACATTACTTGTATTTATTACTCAGAGTTAGTGGTACTCTGTACATTACTTGTATTTATTACTCAGTTAGTGGTACTCTGTACATTACTTGTATTTATTACTCAGAGTTAGTGGTACTCTGTACATTACTTGTATTTATTACTCAGTTAGTGGTACTCTGTACATTACTTGTATTTATTACTCAGAGTTAGTGGTACTCTGTACATTACTTGTATTTATTACTCAGAGTTAGTGGTACTCTGTACATTACTTGTATTTATTACTCAGAGTTAGTGGTACTCTGTACATTACTTGTATTTATTACTCAGAGTTAGTGGTACTCTGTACATTACTTGTATTTATTACTCAGAGTTAGTGGTACTCTGTACATTACTTGTATTTATTACTCAGAGTTAGTGGTACTCTGTACATTACTTGTATTTATTACTCAGTTAGTGGTACTCGGTACATTACTTGTATTTATTACTCAGAGTTAGTGGTACTCTGTACATTACTTGTATTTATTACTCAGAGTTAGTGGTACTCTGTACATTACTTGTATTTATTACTCAGAGTTAGTGGTACTCTGTACATTACTTGTATTTATTACTCAGAGTTAGTGGTACTCTGTACATTACTTGTATTTATTACTCAGAGTTAGTGGTACTCTGTACATTACTTGTATTTATTACTCAGAGTTAGTGGTACTCTGTACATTACTTGTATTTATTACTCAGAGTTAGTGGTACTCTGTACATTACTTGTATTTATTACTCAGAGTTAGTGGTACTCTGTACATTACTTGTATTTATTACTCAGAGTTAGTGGCACTCGGTGCATTACTTGTATTTATTACTCAGAGTTAGTGGTACTCTGTACATTACTTGTATTTATTACTCAGTGTTAGTGGTACTCTGTACATTACTTGTATTTATTACTCAGAGTTAGTGGTACTCTGTACATTACTTGTATTTATTACTCAGAGTTAGTGGTACTCTGTACATTACTTGTATTTATTACTCAGAGTTAGTGGTACTCTGTACATTACTTGTATTTATTACTCAGAGTTAGTGGTACTCTGTACATTACTTGTATTTATTACTCAGAGTTAGTGGTACTCTGTACATTACTTGTATTTATTACTCAGAGTTAGTGGTACTCTGTACATTACTTGTATTTATTACTCAGAGTTAGTGGTACTCTGTACATTACTTGTATTTATTACTCAGAGTTAGTGGTACTCTGTACATTACTTGTATTTATTACTCAGAGTTAGTGGTACTCTGTACATTACTTGTATTTATTACTCAGAGTTAGTGGTACTCTGTACATTACTTGTATTTATTACTCAGAGTTAGTGGTACTCTGTACATTACTTGTATTTATTACTCAGAGTTAGTGGTACTCTGTACATTACTTGTATTTATTACTCAGAGTTAGTGACACTCGGTGCATTACTTGTATTTATTACTCAGAGTTAGTGGTACTCTGTACATTACTTGTATTTATTACTCAGAGTTAGTGGTACTCTGTACATTACTTGTATTTATTACTCAGAGTTAGTGGTACTCTGTACATTACTTGTATTTATTACTCAGAGTTAGTGACACTCGGTGCATTACTTGTATTTATTACTCAGAGTTAGTGGTACTCTGTACATTACTTGTATTTATTACTCAGAGTTAGTGGTACTCTGTACATTACTTGTATTTATTACTCAGAGTTAGTGGTACTCTGTACATTACTTGTATTTATTACTCAGAGTTAGTGGTACTCTGTACATTACTTGTATTTATTACTCAGAGTTAGTGGTACTCTGTACATTACTTGTATTTATTACTCAGAGTTAGTGGTACTCTGTACATTACTTGTATTTATTACTCAGAGTTAGTGGTACTCTGTACATTACTTGTATTTATTACTCAGAGTTAGTAGTACTCTGTACATTACTTGTATTTATTACTCAGAGTTAGTGGTACTCTGTACATTACTTGTATTTATTACTCAGAGTTAGTGGTACTCTGTACATTACTTGTATTTATTACTCAGAGTTAGTGGTACTCTGTACATTACTTGTATTTATTACTCAGAGTTAGTGGTACTCTGTACATTACTTGTATTTATTACTCAGAGTTAGTGGTACTCTGTACATTACTTGTATTTATTACTCAGAGTTAGTGGTACTCTGTACATTACTTGTATTTATTACTCAGAGTTAGTGGTACTCTGTACATTACTTGTATTTATTACTCAGAGTTAGTGGTACTCTGTACATTACTTGTATTTATTACTCAAAGTTAGTGGTACTCTGTACATTACTTGTATTTATTACTCAGAGTTAGTGGTACTCTGTACATTACTTGTATTTATTACTCAGAGTTAGTGGTACTCTGTACATTACTTGTATTTATTACTCAGAGTTAGTGGTACTCTGTACATTACTTGTATTTATTACTCAGAGTTAGTGGCACTCGGTGCATTACTTGTATTTATTACTCAGAGTTAGTGGTACTCTGTACATTACTTGTATTTATTACTCAGAGTTAGTGGTACTCTGTACATTACTTGTATTTATTACTCAGAGTTAGTGGTACTCTGTACATTACTTGTATTTATTACTCAGTTAGTGGCACTCGGTGCATTACTTGTATTTATTACTCAGAGTTAGTGGTACTCTGCACATTACTTGTATTTATTACTCAGAGTTAGTGGTACTCTGTACATTACTTGTATTTATTACACAGAGTTAGTGGTACTCTGTACATTACTTGTATTTATTACTCAGAGTTAGTGGTACTCTGTACATTACTTGTATTTATTACTCAGAGTTAGTGGTACTCTGTACATTACTTGTATTTATTACTCAGAGTTAGTGGTACTCTGTACATTACTTGTATTTATTACTCAGAGTTAGTGGTACTCTGTACATTACTTGTATTTATTACTCAGAGTTAGTGGTACTCTGTACATTACTTGTATTTATTACTCAGAGTTAGTGGCACTCGGTGCATTACTTGTATTTATTACTCAGAGTTAGTGGTACTCTGTACATTACTTGTATTTATTACTCAGAGTTAGTGGTACTCTGTACATTACTTGTATTTATTACTCAGTTAGTGGTACTCTGTACATTACTTGTATTTATTACTCAGAGTTAGTGGTACTCTGTACATTACTTGTATTTATTACCCAGTTAGTGGTACTCTGTACATTACTTGTATTTATTACTCAGAGTTAGTGGTACTCTGTACATTACTTGTATTTATTACTCAGAGTTAGTGGTACTCTGTACATTACTTGTATTTATTACTCAGTTAGTGGTACTCGGTACATTACTTGTATTTATTACTCAGAGTTAGTGGTACTCTGTACATTACTTGTATTTATTACTCAGAGTTAGTGGTACTCTGTACATTACTTGTATTTATTACTCAGAGTTAGTGGTACTCTGTACATTACTTGTATTTATTACTCAGTTAGTGGTACTCGGTACATTACTTGTATTTATTACTCAGAGTTAGTGGTACTCTGTACATTACTTGTATTTATTACTCAGAGTTAGTGGTACTCTGTACATTACTTGTATTTATTACTCAGAGTTAGTGGTACTCTGTACATTACTTGTATTTATTACTCAGAGTTAGTGGTACTCTGTACATTACTTGTATTTATTACTCAGAGTTAGTGGTACTCTGTACATTACTTGTATTTATTACTCAGAGTTAGTGGTACTCTGTACATTACTTGTATTTAATACTCAGAGTTAGTGGTACTCTGTACATTACTTGTATTTATTACTCAGAGTTAGTGGTACTCTGTACATTACTTGTATTTATTACTCAGAGTTAGTGGTACTCTGTACATTACTTGTAGTTATTACTCAGAGTTAGTGGTACTCTGTACATTACTTGTATTTATTACTCAGAGTTAGTGGTACTCTGTACATTACTTGTATAAATTTATCATTGATTTGTTAATTTTCCCTTTCATCTTTAGTTCTTTACACATAATAATATCTGTTACCAAGCAAATGTGTGATACAAACATAATCTTTGATTTCTAATCTGTTACCAAGTAAAAGTGTGATACAAACACATTATCTTTGATTTCTAATATGAGGTTTCATTGATGTCACTTTGACAAAATCCTTGATAAACATACTGTTATTGATATGGTTTGCTTGAAATGGACTTCTCATACATATCACATCTCAGACTTTGCCTTAGATACAATATTTCTCTGAGGAATCCATTCTCATAAAGTAAATCAATGATAGTACAGATGTACTGTTACAGTGCTTCTACCAAAATATGTCAACAACTGAAAACATTTTTTTTAGAGCCAAATGCATGTACACCAATGTTCAATCTACATTTGTATATTATATGACAAAAATGAAAAGAAAAATCTTTAAAACCAGAGGCTCAATGGTGTCTGTAATAGCTCACATAGCTGAACTTGCTCATTTGGAGTAAAAATAAGTTTGTCTGCATTTAAATTAAATGTAATACATGTATATTTAAAAGAGTTTTCCGGGTACTCCAATTTCTTCATCAATAAAACTGACCGCCACGATATAACTGAAATATTGTTGAAAGTGGTGTTAAACACCAAAACCCTAACCTCTAACACTATTTAACAGAGCATATATAATCTACATCTAGAAAGGGAAGTAACTCAAAAAGAAAACATTTCTGAATAACCCAAATCAATTTTAAGTATTCAAACATTTAAAAAAAAATATAGATTTGATTTTGATTTAAAACCACTTTCAGCAATATTTCAGCTATATCATGGCGACCAGTTTTAGTGGTGGAAGAAGCCGGAGTATCCGGAGAGAACCACCGACCATGGGCAAGCAACTAGTAAACTTTATCACTTGCGGCTGTTGATTATACATGTGTTGTATAAATTCCTATTGTACAACAAAAACTTTAATTTATGTTGTGTTTATATAAAATAATAGGTTGTGAAAAGAAAGTTTAAATATTGATGGTCGATGATCAATTCAACCACTTCGCAGGGCTCACCAAACCAGGCGAAGTGGGCGACTTCTTCGCCTTGGCTTCAATGAAATCGCCCAATTTCTGTCAAAAAGCGAAGTTTTAGTCGCCCTGTCAGTCTTTTCAAGTCCGTATTTTGTTCACCAATAATCATACTTTTTCTTCAATATTCACATAAAAGGAGCTCCCATGCTCCTGAAATTTGACCCATACAGGGTTTGATGTTCAATATTTCATTCCAAACTCGTTAATTGCATCCTTTTTAAGATCATTGTGCAGCACGTTCGTTTTGTGAAAGGTAGGGGAACATGCGGTAGTGGGGAAAGAAACATTAAAATTTGGTTCAATTTTCGGAAGTCTCCCAGATTTTCCCTCACCTCGCCCTTAAGTCAAGAGAGAGAGAAGTGAAGTCGCCCTGTTTTTACTATGTGTGGTGAGCTTCGTATGAATACCGGTACATTAGTTTCTGAACTGAAATCATGAATAAATTACATGTTGTAATCTTAACTTAAAACAACAATCAATTTTATATATCTTAATACCAACATCTACATTAAAAACAAAACAAAATGACATGTAAATTATTGACAGCCACGCTACATGTACATGTATGTATATAATAATACACATATATATCAAATGATTCTTACCGTCATCTTTGATTTTAAAGAAGAATGTGTCACTAGTAGCATCTTCATTAGCATTCAATATATACTTCACTTTTCTCTTCTTTATGTCATCTGAAATTATCAAATTTAACAAATATTTTGAATACACAGTCGAACCTTGTGATCTAGAACTTGGAAAAGTTTGTTTCCTTGGATACATCAAAATAGTTTTTAGCTTAATGTCTCATGAATAATCATGAATAACTCCAATTCTGAGCTACTTTAAACTAAAAGCGTCTGTCCCTTCGAGCTTGACATGATTAGGTTGGACTGTAGTACAGTTCATGTACCGGTACAGATGAACCTAAACAGCTCTAATCAATAAGTCAAAGAAAAATTAAAATACAGCAATATTTACAATATTATATCATTAACACAACTGATAAATCTTTAATTGTATACATGGCATGGTACTCCACCTGTTATAAGGCCATCCGTTTTGCAATGAAAAAATGGCCTTATAAGGGGATAATTTAGTACTATTTTACTAGCTCAGTGCCTCTGACCTCTAGTCTGATAAGAGGGGTGCCCTTTGGATTGTTGTTTAATGCCAATTCAGCAATTATTCAGCAATATCATGGCGAGAACAAGTTAATTTTCAATGAGATGATGATGAGGTCTGCTTTGTTCTAGACCAACACGCCAAATTGGATTTTTATAGTTCTAGCTCACTGAACAGTCCACGGGTAGACATGTCGCTCCACTCAGACACATTATTCTGATTCTGAGCCAACCACTTATTGCTCTTTCTCCTTATTGCTGCGTGCTGAGCGGAGAAGCAACAAATACCAATTTTTATAGTCTTTGGTTTGACCCGACCGGGGCTCAAACCCAGGATCTACCACACTTGAGGCGAGCATGCTAACCATTACGCCATCGATGCAGTTGGGGTGGCCTTTGGTGGGAGTTAACAATAATTATTTTTTATGTATTGAAGACTACAAAATGCATGAGTACCGTACTAGTTTCTGATTAATATATAAAACTAATACAACAAGCTAATATCAATATGATATTGTAGTTTCCTTCCAGCAGCTGTTGTAACATGAAATAAATTGTAAATTTTATGCTAGTAAGTCAGTTAATTATCATCACCCACTGACCCTGCTATTGTAATGTCCATGTTATTGTTCATTCTTGTGGTAGGGTGCGGTCTTTTCGAGTGGATGCAAATATGTGCAGGTCTTTTACCGTTTGTTTATAACTGTATTGGTGCTCAAGATCCATCAAGGGGTTGCAATCCCATTTTTAACCCCTCATTTGTGTGCATGTCCAAAGCCAGGAACATAATTTCCATCAGTATATGTCATGGCTTTATGTTCAATGAGTGGAGGTGAGATATCATGTGTTATCTGGATGTGAATTGATTGATACCGAAAATATCAGCCTGCTGAGCCAGAATATGAACTTCATATTCTGTCGAGCAGGCTGATATTTTTCAGTATCAATCATATTCACATTCAGATGACATGATTATCATCCTTAAATCAAACATAAACATGGATTCATCTATAGGTTTCGATATTTGTATTTTCGCTGGAAAAATCACATGATTCAAAATACGCTTCCCCAAAACATAGTTCATAAGTAGTTTGCAAATATGACATTCATTTTTACAGGTTTATATAATTTAATGTTATGATTGTTGAATTTTTCCTTTAATGCTGATATTCATTGGTTTTTTTTTATTACAAACATCAAAGT
The DNA here is from genome assembly GCA_963383655.1 of Bathymodiolus septemdierum. NCBI lineage: Eukaryota > Metazoa > Mollusca > Bivalvia > Mytilida > Modiolidae > Bathymodiolus > Bathymodiolus septemdierum. Next base: position 1,036,898 of record OY726524.1, read on the forward strand.
CGGCAATAGGATTAAAGGTTTTGTTTATCAATGCCGTTCCGGTTTGAAAAGCTCAAGCGTCACGATCTCGATTATGACGTAAAAAAAACAGTAGTCTCAGCACAGGTTATCAAGAATTGAATCAAGTACATTTTTATAGGACAATATTTTTTGATATTGTTGACACAACAATTCCTAATTTGGTTTATGTTTAAAAAATGAAATGTTAACTTGCTAATGGTGTTGATGACTTTTATTTATTTTTGTCATCTTCATAGGAATTATCGTTTAAATGTTGGGAGAATTCGGTGATAACTCCTGCTGACTGTTGATAAGTCCTGCTCAGCTCACATAAACTATGATACATGTTTTACTCATGGAATCAGCAGGTAGAGGGAGGGAAGGATACATGTTTTACTCATGGAATCAGCAGGTAGGGGGAGGGAAGGATACTTGTTTTACTCATGGAGTCAGCAGGTAGAGGGAGGGAAGGATACTTGTTTTACTCATGGAGTCAGCAGGTAGAGGGAGGGAAGGATACTTGTTTTACTCATGGAGTCAGCAGGTAGGGGGAGGGAAGGATACTTGTTTTACTCATGGAGTCAGCAGGTAGAGGGAGGGAAGGATACTTGTTTTACTCATGGAGTCAGCAGGTAGAGGGAGGGAAGGATACTTGTTTTACTCATGGAGTCAGCAGGTAGAGGGAGGGAAGGATACTTGTTTTACTCATGGAGTCAGCAGGTAGGGGGAGGGAAGGATACTTGTTTTACTCATGGAGTCAGCAGGTAGAGGGAGGGAAGGATACTTGTTTTACTCATGGAGTCAGCAGGTAGAGGGAGGGAAGGATACTTGTTTTACTCATGGAGTCAGCAGGTAGAGGGAGGGAAGGATACATGTTTTACTCATGGAGTCAGCAGGTAGAGGGAGGGAAGGATACTTGTTTTACTCATGGAGTCAGCAGGTAGAGGGAGGGAAGGATACTTGTTTTACTCATGGAGTCAGCAGGTAGAGGGAGGGAAGGATACTTGTTTTACTCATGGAGTCAGCAGGTAGGGGGAGGGAAGGATACTTGTTTTACTCATGGAGTCAGCAGGTAGAGGGAGGGAAGGATACTTGTTTTACTCATGGAGTCAGCAGGTAGAGGGAGGGAAGGATACTTGTTTTACTCATGGAGTCAGCAGGTAGAGGGAGGGAAGGATACTTGTTTTACTCATGGAGTCAGCAGGTAGAGGGAGGGAAGGATACTTGTTTTACTCATGGAGTCAGCAGGTAGAGGGAGGGAAGGATACTTGTTTTACTCATGGAGTCAGCAGGTAGGGGGAGGGAAGGATACTTGTTTTACTCATGGAGTCAGCAGGTAGAGGGAGGGAAGGATACTTGTTTTACTCATGGAGTCAGCAGGTAGAGGGAGGGAAGGATACTTGTTTTACTCATGGAGTCAGCAGGTAGAGGGAGGGAAGGATACTTGTTTTACTCATGGAGTCAGCAGGTAGGGGGAGGGAAGGATACTTGTTTTACTCATGGAGTCAGCAGGTAGAGGGAGGGAAGGATACTTGTTTTACTCATGGAGTCAGCAGGTAGAGGGAGGGAAGGATACTTGTTTTACTCATGGAGTCAGCAGGTAGAGGGAGGGAAGGATACTTGTTTTACTCATGGAGTCAGCAGGTAGGGGGAGGGAAGGATACTTGTTTTACTCATGGAGTCAGCAGGTAGGGGGAGGGAAGGATACTTGTTTTACTCATGGAGTCAGCAGGTAGAGGGAGGGAAGGATACTTGTTTTACTCATGGAGTCAGCAGGTAGAGGGAGGGAAGGATACTTGTTTTACTCATGGAGTCAGCAGGTAGAGGGAGGGAAGGATACTTGTTTTACTCATGGAGTCAGCAGGTAGAGGGAGGGAAGGATACTTGTTTTACTCATGGAGTCAGCAGGTAGAGGGAGGGAAGGATACTTGTTTTACTCATGGAGTCAGCAGGTAGAGGGAGGGAAGGATACTTGTTTTACTCATGGAGTCAGCAGGTAGAGGGAGGGAAGGATACTTGTTTTACTCATGGAGTCAGCAGGTAGAGGGAGGGAAGGATACTTGTTTTACTCATGGAGTCAGCAGGTAGAGGGAGGGAAGGATACTTGTTTTACTCATGGAGTCAGCAGGTAGGGGGAGGGAAGGATACTTGTTTTACTCATGGAGTCAGCAGGTAGGGGGAGGGAAGGATACTTGTTTTACTCATGGAGTCAGCAGGTAGGGGGAGGGAAGGATACTTGTTTTACTCATGGAGTCAGCAGGTAGAGGGAGGGAAGGATACTTGTTTTACTCATGGAGTCAGCAGGTAGAGGGAGGGAAGGATACTTGTTTTACTCATGGAGTCAGCAGGTAGAGGGAGGGAAGGATACTTGTTTTACTCATGGAGTCAGCAGGTAGGGGGAGGGAAGGATACTTGTTTTACTCATGGAGTCAGCAGGTAGGGGGAGGGAAGGATACTTGTTTTACTCATGGAGTCAGCAGGTAGAGGGAGGGAAGGATACTTGTTTTACTCATGGAGTCAGCAGGTAGGGGGAGGGAAGGATACTTGTTTTACTCATGGAGTCAGCAGGTAGAGGGAGGGAAGGATACTTGTTTTACTCATGGAGTCAGCAGGTAGGGGGAGGGAAGGATACTTGTTTTACTCATGGAGTCAGCAGGTAGGGGGAGGGAAGGATACTTGTTTTACTCATGGAGTCAGCAGGTAGAGGGAGGGAAGGATACTTGTTTTACTCATGGAGTCAGCAGGTAGAGGGAGGGAAGGATACTTGTTTTACTCATGGAGTCAGCAGGTAGGGGGAGGGAAGGATACTTGTTTTACTCATGGAGTCAGCAGGTAGAGGGAGGGAAGGATACTTGTTTTACTCATGGAGTCAGCAGGTAGGGGGAGGGAAGGATACTTGTTTTACTCATGGAGTCAGCAGGTAGGGGGAGGGAAGGATACTTGTTTTACTCATGGAGTCAGCAGGTAGAGGGAGAGAAGGATACTTGTTTTACTCATGGAGTCAGCAGGTAGAGGGAGAGAAGGATACTTGTTTTACTCATGGAGTCAGCAGGTAGAGGGAGAGAAGGATACTTGTTTTACTCATGGAGTCAGCAGGTAGAGGGAGAGAAGGATACTTGTTTTACTCATGGAGTCAGCAGGTAGAGGGAGGGAAGGATACTTGTTTTACTCATGGAGTCAGCAGGTAGAGGGAGGGAAGGATACTTGTTTTACTCATGGAGTCAGCAGGTAGAGGGAGGGAAGGATACTTGTTTTACTCATGGAGTCAGCAGGTAGGGGGAGGGAAGGATACTTGTTTTACTCATGGAGTCAGCAGGTAGAGGGAGGGAAGGATACTTGTTTTACTCATGGAGTCAGCAGGTAGAGGGAGGGAAGGATACTTGTTTATATTGTTTTGCTCATGGAGTCAGCAGGTAGGGGGAGGGAAGGATACATGTTTTGCTCATGGAGTCAGCAGGTAGGGGGAGGGAAGGATACTTGTTTTACTCATGGAGTCAGCAGGTAGAGGGAGGGAAGGATACTTGTTTTACTCATGGAGTCAGCAGGTAGAGGGAGGGAAGGATACTTGTTTTACTCATGGAGTCAGCAGGTAGAGGGAGAGAAGGATACTTGTTTTACTCATGGAGTCAGCAGGTAGGGGGAGGGAAGGATACTTGTTTTACTCATGGAGTCAGCAGGTAGGGGGAGGGAAGGATACTTGTTTATATTGGTGGAAATGTTGATCATCACTGTTTAAAATAAAAACGTAGATATCTAATTTAGTGCACACGAGACATGTCTAGAATAACCTTCATCAGGTATGTAATAACCTTCATCAGGTATGTAATAACCTTCATCAGGTATGTAATAACCTTCATCAGGTACGTAATAACCTTCATCAGGTATGTAATAACCTTCATCAGGTATGTAATAACCTTCATCAGGTATGTAATAACCTTCATCAGGTATGTAATAACCTTCATCAGGTATGTAATAACCTTCATCAGGTATGTAATAACCTTCATCAGGTATGTAATAACCTTCATCAGGTATGTAATAACCTTCATCAGGTACACTCATAATCAAAAAGATTGGAAAGCAAAATAATCTATAAATGGGTTTTTTCATAATGCACAACTCCAGTTTCTTTGCATTAAAATTCTTCATGAACAATTACTGATTTCAAACTTTGACTGTCAAATCCTTGATATACAGCTTGAATCTGTTGAACTATTTTACTACTGTACTTAAGGAACATTTTCATACTTTTTAACATCTTTAAGGGACATACTTTGAATATTCTTGAGTTATTATTTGTTTGTCCCCTTTTGATATTTCTTAAATTTTTGTCTTTTTCAACAGGAAGTGAACTGATTTAGAACTAGTATACCAAAGCTCAACAGGTAAAACATGTAAAAGGTGGACCAGATACAGCTTCTACTGGGTTAGGGTTAGGGTTAGGGTGGACCAGATAAAGCTTCTACTGGGTTAGGGTTAGGGTTAGGGTGGACCAGATAAAGCTTCTACTGGGTTAGGGTTAGGGTGGACCAGATAAAGCTTCTACTGGGTTAGGGTTAGGGTGGACCAGATAAAGCTTCTACTGGGTTAGGGTTAGGGTTAGGGTGGACCAGATAAAGCTTCTACTGGGTTAGGGTTAGGGTGGACCAGATAAAGCTTCTACTGGGTTAGGGTTAGGGTGGACCAGATACAGCTTCTACTGGGTTAGGGTTAGGGTTAGGGTGGACCAGATAAAGCTTCTACTGGGTTAGGGTTAGGGTTAGGGTGGACCAGATAAAGCTTCTACTGGGTTAGGGTTAGGGTGGACCAGATAAAGCTTCTACTGGGTTAGGGTTAGGGTGGACCAGATAAAGCTTCTACTGGGTTAGGGTTAGGGTTAGGGTGGACCAGATAAAGCTTCTACTGGGTTAGGGTTAGGGTGGACCAGATAAAGCTTCTACTGGGTTAGGGTTAGGGTGGACCAGATACAGCTTCTACTGGGTTAGGGTTAGGGTTAGGGTGGACCAGATAAAGCTTCTACTGGGTTAGGGTTAGGGTGGACCAGATACAGCTTCTACTGGGTTAGGGTTAGGGTTAGGGTGGACCAGATAAAGCTTCTACTGGGTTAGGATTAGGGTGGACCAGATAAAGCTTCTACTGGGTTAGGGTTAGGGTGGACCAGATAAAGCTTCTACTGAGTTAGGGTTAGGGTGGACCAGATAAAGCTTCTACTGGGTTAGGGTTAGGGTGGACCAGATAAAGCTTCTACTGGGTTAGGGTTAGGGTGGACCAGATAAAGCTTCTACTGGGTTAGGGTTAGGGTGGACCAGATACAGCTTCTACTGGGTTAGGGTTAGGGTTAGGGTGGACCAGATAAAGCTTCTACTGGGTTAGGGTTAGGGTGGACCAGATACAGCTTCTACTGGGTTAGGGTTAGGGTTAGGGTGGACCAGATAAAGCTTCTACTGGGTTAGGATTAGGGTGGACCAGATAAAGCTTCTACTGGGTTAGGGTTAGGGTGGACCAGATAAAGCTTCTACTGAGTTAGGGTTAGGGTGGACCAGATAAAGCTTCTACTGGGTTAGGGTTAGGGTGGACCAGATAAAGCTTCTACTGGGTTAGGGTTAGGGTTAGGGTGGACCAGATAAAGCTGCTACTGGGTTAGGGTTAGGGTGGACCAGATAAAGCTTCTAATGGGTTAGGGTTAGGGTGGACCAGATAAAGCTTCTACTGGGTTAGGGTTAGGGTGGACCAGATAAAGCTTCTACTGGGTTAGGGTTAGGGTTAGGGTGGACCAGATAAAGCTTCTACTGGGTTAGGGTTAGGGTGGACCAGATAAAGCTTCTACTGGGTTAGGGTTAGGGTGGACCAGATAAAGCTTCTACTGGGTTAGGGTTAGGGTTAGGGTGGACCAGATAAAGCTTCTACTGGGTTAGGGTTAGGGTTAGGGTGGACCAGATAAAGCTTCTACTGGGTTAGGGTTAGGGTGGACCAGATAAAGCTTCTAATGGGTTAGGGTTAGGGTGGACCAGATAAAGCTTCTAATGGGTTAGGGTTAGGGTGGACCAGATAAAGCTTCTACTGGGTTAGGGTTAGGGTGGACCAGATAAAGCTTCTACTGGGTTAGGGTGGACCAGATAAAGCTTCTACTGGGTTAGGGTTAGGGTGGACCAGATAAAGCTTCTACTGGGTTAGGGTTAGGGTTAGGGTGGACCAGATAAAGCTTCTACTGGGTTAGGGTTAGGGTGAACCAGATAAAGTTTCTACTGGGTTAGGGTTAGGGTTAGGGTGGACCAGATAAAGCTTCTACTGGGTTAGGGTTAGGGTTAGGGTGGACCAGATAAAGCTTCTACTGGGTTAGGGTGGACCAGATAAAGCTTCTACTGGGTTAGGGTGGACCAGATAAAGCTTCTACTGGGTTAGGGTGGACCAGATAAAGCTTCTACTGGGTTAGGGTGGACCAGATAAAGCTTCTACTGGGTTAGGGTGGACCAGATAAAGCTTCTACTGGGTTAGGGTGGACCAGATAAAGCTTCTACTGGGTTAGGGTGGACCAGATAAAGCTTCTACTGAGTTAGGGTTAGGGTGGACCAGATAAAGCTTCTACTGGGTTAGGGTTAGGGTGGACCAGATAAAGCTTCTACTGGGTTAGGGTTAGGGTTAGGGTGGACCAGATAAAGCTGCTACTGGGTTAGGGTTAGGGTGGACCAGATAAAGCTTCTAATGGGTTAGGGTTAGGGTGGACCAGATAAAGCTTCTACTGGGTTAGGGTTAGGGTGGACCAGATAAAGCTTCTACTGGGTTAGGGTTAGGGTTAGGGTGGACCAGATAAAGCTTCTACTGGGTTAGGGTTAGGGTGGACCAGATAAAGCTTCTACTGGGTTAGGGTTAGGGTGGACCAGATAAAGCTTCTACTGGGTTAGGGTTAGGGTTAGGGTGGACCAGATAAAGCTTCTACTGGGTTAGGGTTAGGGTTAGGGTGGACCAGATAAAGCTTCTACTGGGTTAGGGTTAGGGTGGACCAGATAAAGCTTCTAATGGGTTAGGGTTAGGGTGGACCAGATAAAGCTTCTAATGGGTTAGGGTTAGGGTGGACCAGATAAAGCTTCTACTGGGTTAGGGTTAGGGTGGACCAGATAAAGCTTCTACTGGGTTAGGGTGGACCAGATAAAGCTTCTACTGGGTTAGGGTTAGGGTGGACCAGATAAAGCTTCTACTGGGTTAGGGTTAGGGTTAGGGTGGACCAGATAAAGCTTCTACTGGGTTAGGGTTAGGGTGAACCAGATAAAGTTTCTACTGGGTTAGGGTTAGGGTTAGGGTGGACCAGATAAAGCTTCTACTGGGTTAGGGTTAGGGTTAGGGTGGACCAGATAAAGCTTCTACTGGGTTAGGGTGGACCAGATAAAGCTTCTACTGGGTTAGGGTGGACCAGATAAAGCTTCTACTGGGTTAGGGTGGACCAGATAAAGCTTCTACTGGGTTAGGGTGGACCAGATAAAGCTTCTACTGGGTTAGGGTGGACCAGATAAAGCTTCTACTGGGTTAGGGTGGACCAGATACAGCTTCTACTGGGTTAGGGTTAGGGTGGACCAGATACAGCTTCTACTGGGTTAGGGTTAGGGTGGACCAGATACAGCTTCTACTGGGTTAGGGTGGACCAGATAAAGCTTCTACTGGGTTAGGGTGGACCAGATAAAGCTTCTACTGGGTTAGGGTGGACCAGATAAAGCTTCTACTGGGTTAGGGTGGACCAGATAAAGCTTCTACTGGGTTAGGGTGGACCAGATACAGCTTCTACTGGGTTAGGGTGGACCAGATACAGCTTCTACTGGGTTAGGGTGGACCAGATACAGCTTCTACTGGGTTAGGGTGGACCAGATAAAGCTTCTACTGGGTTAGGGTGGACCAGATAAAGCTTCTACTGGGTTAGGGTGGACCAGATACAGCTTCTACTGGGTTAGGGTTAGGGTGGACCAGATACAGCTTCTACTGGGTTAGGGTTAGGGTTAATGTGGACCAGATAAAGCTTCTACTGGGTTAGGGTTAGGGTGGACCAGATAAAGCTTCTACTGGGTTAGGGTTAGGGTGGACCAGATAAAGCTTCTAATGGGTTAGGGTGGACCAGATACAGCTTCTACTGGGTTAGGGTTAGGGTTAGGGTGGACCAGATAAAGCTTCTACTGGGTTAGGGTTAGGGTGGACCAGATAAAGCTTCTACTGGGTTAGGGTTAGGGTGGACCAGATAAAGCTTCTACTGGGTTAGGGTTAGGGTGGACCAGATAAAGCTTCTACTGGGTTAGGGTTAGGACGGACCAGATAAAGCTTCTACTGGATTAGGGTTAGGGTTAGGGTGGACCAGATAAAGCTTCTACTGGGTTAGGGTTAGGGTGGACCAGATAAAGCTTCTACTGGGTTAGGGTTAGGGTTAGGGTGGACCAGATAAAGCTTCTACTGGGTTAGGGTTAGGGTTAGGGTGGACCAGATACAGCTTCTACTGGGTTAGGGTTAGGGTTAGGGTGGACCAGATAAAGCTTCTACTGGGTTAGGGTTAGGGTGGACCAGATAAAGCTTCTACTGGGTTAGGGTTAGGGTGGACCAGATAAAGCTTCTACTGGGTTAGGGTTAGGGTTAGGGTGGACCAGATAAAGCTTCTACTGGGTTAGGGTTAGGGTGAACCAGATACAGCTTCTACTGGGTTAGGGTTAGGGTGGACCAGATACAGCTTCTACTGGGTTAGGGTTAGGGTTAATGTGGACCAGATAAAGCTTCTACTGGGTTAGGGTTAGGGTGGACCAGATAAAGCTTCTACTGGGTTAGGGTTAGGGTGGACCAGATAAAGCTTCTACTGGGTTAGGGTGGACCAGATACAGCTTCTACTGGGTTAGGGTTAGGGTTAGGGTGGACCAGATAAAGCTTCTACTGGGTTAGGGTTAGGGTGGACCAGATAAAGCTTCTACTGGGTTAGGGTTAGGGTGGACCAGATAAAGCTTCTACTGGGTTAGGGTTAGGGTTAGGACGGACCAGATAAAGCTTCTACTGGATTAGGGTTAGGGTTAGGGTGGACCAGATAAAGCTTCTACTGGGTTAGGGTTAGGGTGGACCAGATAAAGCTTCTACTGGGTTAGGGTTAGGGTTAGGGTGGACCAGATAAAGCTTCTACTGGGTTAGGGTTAGGGTTAGGGTGGACCAGATACAGCTTCTACTGGGTTAGGGTTAGGGTTAGGGTGGACCAGATAAAGCTTCTACTGGGTTAGGGTTAGGGTGGACCAGATAAAGCTTCTACTGGGTTAGGGTTAGGGTGGACCAGATAAAGCTTCTACTGGGTTAGGGTTAGGGTTAGGGGGGACCAGATAAAGCTTCTACTGGGTTAGGGTTAGGGTGAACCAGATACAGCTTCTACTGGGTTAGGGTTAGGGTGGACCAGATAAAGCTTCTACTGGGTTAGGGTTAGGGTTAGGGTGGACCAGATAAAGCTTCTACTGGATGAATGACTAAAATAACACTGAAGTTTATAACAACTCCTTAATCATAGTTCCTCCATGTTTGACACCTTAGAGTCTACCCTTGTAATTGTAAGAAGTTTATAACAACACCTTAATTATAGTTCCTCCATGTTTGACACCTTAGAGTCTACCCTTGTAATTGTAATAAGTTTATAACAACACCTTAATCATAGTTCCTCCATGTTTGACACCTTAGAGTCTACCCTTGTAATTGTAATAAGTTTAAAACAACACCTTAATCATAGTTCCTCCATGTTTGACACCTTAGAGTCTACCCTTGTAATTGTAATAAGTTAATAACAACACCTTAATTATAGTTCCTCCATGTTTGACACCTTAGAGTCTACACTTGTATTTGTAAGAAGGTCTTAATTATAGTTCCTCCATGTTTGACACCTTATAGTCTACACTTGTAATTGTAAGAAGGTCTTAATTATAGTTCCTCCATGTTTGACACCTTAGAGTCTACACTTGTGATTGTAAGAAGGTCTTAATTATAGTTCCTCCATGTTTGACACCTTAGAGTCTACACTTGTAATTGTAAGAAGGTCTTAATTATAGTTCCTCCATGTTTGACACCTTATAGTCTACACTTGTAATTGTAAGAAGGTCTTAATTATAGTTCCTCCATGTTTGACACCTTAGAGTCTACACTTGTAATTGTAAGAAGGTCTTAATTATAGTTCCTCCACGTTTGACACCTTATAGTCTACACTTGTAATTGTAAGAAGTTTATAACAACACCTTAATTATAGTTCCTCCATGTTTGACACCTTAGAGTCTACACTTGTAATTGTAAGAAGGTCTTAATTATAGTTCCCCCATGTTTGACACCTTAGAGTCTACACTTGTAATTGTAAGAAGTTTATAACACCTTAATTATAGTTCCTCCATGTTTGACACCTTATAGTCTACACTCGTAATTGTAAGAAGGTCTTAATTATAGTTCCTCCATGTTTGACACCTTAGAGTCTACACTTGTAATTGTAAGAAGGTCTTAATTATAGTTCCTCCATGTTTGACACCTTATAGTCTACACTTGTAATTGTAAGAAGGTCTTAATTATAGTTCCTCCATGTTTGACACCTTAGAGTCTACACTTGTAATTGTAAGAAGGTCTTAATTATAGTTCCTCCATGTTTGACACCTTAGAGTCTACACTTGTAATTGTAAGAAGGTCTTAATTATAGTTCCTCCATGTTTGACACCTTAGAGTCTACACTTGTAATTGTAAGAAGTTTATAACAACACCTTAATTATAGTTCCTCCATGTTTGACACCTTAGAGTCTACACTTGTAATTGTAAGAAGGTCTTAATTATAGTTCCCCCATGTTTGACACCTTAGAGTCTACACTTGTAATTGTAAGAAGGTCTTAATTATAGTTCCTCCATGTTTGACACCTTATAGTCTACACTTGTAATTGTAAGAAGGTCTTAATTATAGTTCCTCCATGTTTGACACCTTAGAGTCTACACTTGTAATTGTAAGAAGGTCTTAATTATAGTTCCTCCACGTTTGACACCTTATAGTCTACACTTGTAATTGTAAGAAGTTTATAACAACACCTTAATTATAGTTCCTCCATGTTTGACACCTTATAGTCTACACTTGTAATTGTAAGAAGTTTATAACAACACCTTAATTATAGTTCCTCCATGTTTGACACCTTAAGAGTCTACACTTGTAATTGTAAGAAGGTCTTAATTATAGTTCCTCCATGTTTGACACCTTAGAGTCTACACTTGTAATTGTAAGAAGGTCTTAATTATAGTTCCTCCATGTTTGACACCTTATAGTCTACACTTGTAATTGTAAGAAGGTCTTAATTATAGTTCCTCCATGTTTGACACCTTAGAGTCTACACTTGTAATTGTAAGAAGTTTATAACAACACCTTAATTATAGTTCCTCCATGTTTGACACCTTAGAGTCTACACTTGTAATTGTAAGAAGGTCTTAATTATAGTTCCTCCATGTTTGACACCTTAGTCTACACTTGTAATTGTAAGAAGGTCTTAATTATAGTTCCTCCATGTTTGACACCTTATAGTCTACACTTGTAATTGTAAGAAGGTCTTAATTATAGTTCCTCCATGTTTGACACCTTAGAGTCTACACTTGTAATTGTAAGAAGGTCTTAATTATAGTTCCTCCACGTTTGACACCTTATAGTCTACACTTGTAATTGTAAGAAGTTTATAACAACACCTTAATTATAGTTCCTCCATGTTTGACACCTTAGAGTCTACACTTGTAATTGTAAGAAGGTCTTAATTATAGTTCCTCCATGTTTGACACCTTATAGTCTACACTTGTAATTGTAAGAAGGTCTTAATTATAGTTCCTCCATGTTTGACACCTTATAGTCTATACTTGTAATTGTAAGAAGGTCTTAATTATAGTTCCTCCATGTTTGACACCTTAGAGTCTACACTTGTAATTGTAAGAAGTTTATAACAACACCTTAATTATAGTTCCTCCATGTTTGACACCTTAGAGTCTACACTTGTAATTGTAAGAAGGTCTTAATTATAGTTCCTCCATGTTTGACACCTTAGAGTCTACACTTGTAATTGTAAGAAGGTCTTAATTATAGTTCCTCCATGTTTGACACCTTAGAGTCTACACTTGTAATTGTAAGAAGTTTATAACAACACCTTAATTATAGTTCCTCCATGTTTGACACCTTAGAGTCTACACTTGTAATTGTAAGAAGTTTATAACAACACCTTAATTATAGTTCCTCCATGTTTGACACCTTAGAGTCTACACTTGTAATTGTAAGAAGGTCTTAATTATAGTTCCTCCATGTTTGACACCTTAGAGTCTACACTTGTAATTGTAAGAAGGTCTTAATTATAGTTCCTCCATGTTTGACACCTTAGAGTCTACACTTGTAATTGTAAAAAGGTCTTAATTATAGTTCCTCCATGTTTGAAACCTTAGAGTCTACACTTGTAATTGTAAGAAGGTCTTAATTATAGTTCCTCCATGTTTGACACCTTAGCGTCTACACTTGTAATTGTAAGAAGGTCTTAATTATAGTTTCTCCATGTTTGACACCTTAGAGTCTACACTTGTAATTGTAAGAAGGTCTTAATTATAGTTCCTCCATGTTTGACACCTTAGAGTCTACACTTGTAATTGTAAGAAGGTCTTAATTATAGTTCCTCCATGTTTGACACCTTAGAGTCTACACTTGTAATTGTAAGAAGGTCTTAATTATAGTTCCTCCATGTTTGACACCTTATAGTCTACACTTGTAATTGTAAGAAGGTCTTAATTATAGTTCCTCCATGTTTGACACCTTAGAGTCTACACTTGTAATTGTAAGAAGGTCTTAATTATAGTTCCTCCACGTTTGACACCTTATAGTCTACACTTGTAATTGTAAGAAGTTTATAACAACACCTTAATTATAGTTCCTCCATGTTTGACACCTTATAGTCTACACTTGTAATTGTAAGAAGTTTATAACAACACCTTAATTATAGTTCCTCCATGTTTGACACCTTAGAGTCTACACTTGTAATTGTAATAAGTTTATAACAACACCTTAATTATAGTTCCTCCATGTTTGACACCTTAGAGTCTACACTTGTAATTGTAAGAAGGTCTTAATTATAGTTCCTCCATGTTTGACACCTTAGAGTCTACACTTGTAATTGTAAGAAGGTCTTAATTATAGTTCCTCCACGTTTGACACCTTATAGTCTACACTTGTAATTGTAAGAAGTTTATAACAACACCTTAATTATAGTTCCTCCATGTTTGACACCTTATAGTCTACACTTGTAATTGTAAGAAGTTTATAACAACACCTTAATTATAGTTCCTCCATGTTTGACACCTTAGCGTCTACACTTGTAATTGTAATAAGTTTATAACAACACCTTAATTATAGTTCCTCCATGTTTGACACCTTAGAGTCTACACTTGTAATTGTAAGAAGGTCTTAATTATAGTTCCTCCATGTTTGACACCTTAGAGTCCACACTTGTAATTGTAAGAAGGTCTTAATTATAGTTCCTCCATGTTTGACACCTTATAGTCTACACTTGTAATTGTAAGAAGGTCTTAATTATAGTTCCTCCATGTTTGACACCTTAGAGTCTACACTTGTAATTGTAAGAAGTTTATAACAACACCTTAATTATAGTTCCTCCATGTTTGACACCTTAGAGTCTACACTTGTAATTGTAAGAAGGTCTTAATTATAGTTCCTCCATGTTTGACACCTTATAGTCTACACTTGTAATTGTAAGAAGGTCTTAATTATAGTTCCTCCATGTTTGACACCTTAGAGTCTACACTTGTAATTGTAAGAAGGTCTTAATTATAGTTCCTCCATGTTTGACACCTTATAGTCTACACTTGTAATTGTAAGAAGGTCTTAATTATAGTTCCTCCATGTTTGACACCTTAGAGTCTACACTTGTAATTGTAAGAAGGTCTTAATTATAGTTCCTCCACGTTTGACACCTTATAGTCTACACTTGTAATTGTAAGAAGTTTACAACAACACCTTAATTATAGTTCCTCCATGTTTGACACCTTAGAGTCTACACTTGTAATTGTAAGAGGGTCTTAATTATAGTTCCTCCATGTTTGACACCTTAGAGTCTACACTTGTAATTGTAAGAAGGTCTTAATTATAGTTCCTCCATGTTTGACACCTTAGAGTCTACACTTGTAATTGTAAGAAGGTCTTAATTATAGTTCCTCCATGTTTGACACCTTAGAGTCTACACTTGTAATTGTAATAAGTTTATAACAACACCTTAATTATAGTTCCTCCATGTTTGACACCTTAGAGTCTACACTTGTAATTGTAAGAAGGTCTTAATTATAGTTCCTCCATGTTTGACACCTTAGAGTCTACACTTGTAATTGTAAGAAGGTCTTAATTATAGTTCCTCCACGTTTGACACCTTATAGTCTACACTTGTAATTGTAAGAAGTTTATAACAACACCTTAATTATAGTTCCTCCATGTTTGACACCTTATAGTCTACACTTGTAATTGTAAGAAGTTTATAACAACACCTTAATTATAGTTCCTCCATGTTTGACACCTTAGCGTCTACACTTGTAATTGTAATAAGTTTATAACAACACCTTAATTATAGTTCCTCCATGTTTGACACCTTAGAGTCTACACTTGTAATTGTAAGAAGGTCTTAATTATAGTTCCTCCATGTTTGACACCTTAGAGTCCACACTTGTAATTGTAAGAAGGTCTTAATTATAGTTCCTCCATGTTTGACACCTTATAGTCTACACTTGTAATTGTAAGAAGGTCTTAATTATAGTTCCTCCATGTTTGACACCTTAGAGTCTACACTTGTAATTGTAAGAAGTTTATAACAACACCTTAATTATAGTTCCTCCATGTTTGACACCTTAGAGTCTACACTTGTAATTGTAAGAAGGTCTTAATTATAGTTCCTCCATGTTTGACACCTTATAGTCTACACTTGTAATTGTAAGAAGGTCTTAATTATAGTTCCTCCATGTTTGACACCTTAGAGTCTACACTTGTAATTGTAAGAAGGTCTTAATTATAGTTCCTCCATGTTTGACACCTTATAGTCTACACTTGTAATTGTAAGAAGGTCTTAATTATAGTTCCTCCATGTTTGACACCTTAGAGTCTACACTTGTAATTGTAAGAAGGTCTTAATTATAGTTCCTCCACGTTTGACACCTTATAGTCTACACTTGTAATTGTAAGAAGTTTACAACAACACCTTAATTATAGTTCCTCCATGTTTGACACCTTAGAGTCTACACTTGTAATTGTAAGAGGGTCTTAATTATAGTTCCTCCATGTTTGACACCTTAGAGTCTACACTTGTAATTGTAAGAAGGTCTTAATTATAGTTCCTCCATGTTTGACACCTTAGAGTCTACACTTGTAATTGTAAGAAGGTCTTAATTATAGTTCCTCCATGTTTGACACCTTAGAGTCTACACTTGTAATTGTAAGAAGGTCTTAATTATAGTTCCTCCATGTTTGACACCTTAGAGTCTACACTTGTAATTGTAAGAAGGTCTTAATTATAGTTCCTCCATGTTTGACACCTTAGAGTCTACACTTGTAATTGTAAGAAGGTCTTAATTATAGTTCCTCCACGTTTGACACCTTATAGTCTACACTTGTAATTGTAAGAAGTTTATAACAACACCTTAATTATAGTTCCTCCATGTTTGACACCTTATAGTCTACACTTGTAATTGTAAGAAGTTTATAACAACACCTTAATTATAGTTCCTCCATGTTTGACACCTTAGAGTCTACACTTGTAATTGTAATAAGTTTATAACAACACCTTAATTATAGTTCCTCCATGTTTGACACCTTAGAGTCTACACTTGTAATTGTAAGAAGGTCTTAATTATAGTTCCTCCATGTTTGACACCTTAGAGTCTACACTTGTAATTGTAAGAAGGTCTTAATTATAGTTCCTCCATGTTTGACACCTTATAGTCTACACTTGTAATTGTAAGAAGTTTATAACAACACCTTAATTATAGTTCCTCCATGTTTGACACCTTATAGTCTACACTTGTAATTGTAAGAAGTTTATAACAACACCTTAATTATAGTTCCTCCATGTTTGACACCTTAGAGTCTACACTTGTAATTGTAATAAGTTTATAACAACACCTTAATTATAGTTCCTCCATGTTTGACACCTTAGAGTCTACACTTGTAATTGTAAGAAGGTCTTAATTATAGTTCCTCCATGTTTGACACCTTAGAGTCCACACTTGTAATTGTAAGAAGGTCTTAATTATAGTTCCTCCATGTTTGACACCTTATAGTCTACACTTGTAATTGTAAGAAGGTCTTAATTATAGTTCCTCCATGTTTGACACCTTAGAGTCTACACTTGTAATTGTAAGAAGTTTATAACAACACCTTAATTATAGTTCCTCCATGTTTGACACCTTAGAGTCTACACTTGTAATTGTAAGAAGGTCTTAATTATAGTTCCTCCATGTTTGACACCTTATAGTCTACACTTGTAATTGTAAGAAGGTCTTAATTATAGTTCCTCCATGTTTGACACCTTAGAGTCTACACTTGTAATTGTAAGAAGGTCTTAATTATAGTTCCTCCATGTTTGACACCTTATAGTCTACACTTGTAATTGTAAGAAGGTCTTAATTATAGTTCCTCCATGTTTGACACCTTAGAGTCTACACTTGTAATTGTAAGAAGGTCTTAATTATAGTTCCTCCATGTTTGACACCTTAGAGTCTACACTTGTAATTGTAAGAAGTTTATAACAACACCTTAATTATAGTTCCTCCATGTTTGACACCTTAGAGTCTACACTTGTAATTGTAAGAAGGTCTTAATTATAGTTCCTCCATGTTTGACACCTTATAGTCTACACTTGTAATTATAAGAAGGTCTTAATTATAGTTCCTCCATGTTTGACACCTTATAGTCTACACTTGTAATTGTAAGAAGATCTTAATTATAGTTCCTCCATGTTTGACACCTTAGAGTCTACACTTGTAATTGTAAGAAGTTTATAACAACACCTTAATTATAGTTCCTCCATGTTTGACACCTTAGAGTCTACACTTGTAATTATAAGAAGGTATGGTAATACAAATCACATGATAGAAGGACAAACTGCAATGAACAATGTTCAATTGTGTGTTTTGCAATGCCATGGATAAAATAGCTGAAATCATCTACACTCCCTTTCAAAAGGTCTATTTTTGACCTTTTCTGAGCATGTCCTGCAACTTTGGGATAATTTTTTTCACAAGAAAATAGCTGAAATCAGTTATATACATGTAACTGAAAGAAATCCTCACTGTAATACAATATGTAATGGGAGAAGCCTGTTTAAGTTGTTTAACTTGTGTAATACAATATGTAATGGGAGAAGACTGTTTAAGTTGTTTAACTTGTGCAATACAATATGTAATGGGAGAAGCCTGTTTAAGTTGTTTAACTTGTGTAATACAATATGTAATGGGAGAAGCCTGTTTTAAGTTGTTCAACTTGTGTAATACAATATGTAATGGGAAAAGCCTGTTTAAGTTGTTTAACTTGTGTAATACAATATGTAATGGGAGAAGACTGTTTAAGTTGTTTAACTTGTGTAATACAATATGTAATGGGAGAAGACTGTTTAAGTTGTTTAACTTGTGTAATACAATATGTAATGGGAGAAGCCTGTTTAAGTTGTTTAACTTGTGTAATACAATATGTAATGGGAAAAGCCTGTTTAAGTTGTTTAACTTGTGTAATACAATATGTAATGGGAGAAGACTGTTTAAGTTGTTTAACTTGTGTAATACAATATGTAATGGGAGAAGACTGTTTAAGTTGTTTAACTTATGTAATACAATATGTAATGGGAAAAGCCTGTTTAAGTTGTTTAACTTGTGTAATACAATATGTAATGGGAAAAGACTGTTTAAGTTGTTTAACTTGTGTAATACAATATGTAATGGGAGAAGACTGTTTAAGTTGTTTAACTTGTGTAATACAATATGTAATGGGAGAAGACTGTTTAAGTTGTTTAACTTGTGTAATACAATATGTAATGGGAGAAGACTGTTTAAGTTGTTTAACTTGTGTAATACAATATGTAATGGGAGAAGCCTGTTTAAGTTGTTTAACTTGTGTAATACAATATGTAATGGGAGAAGACTGTTTAAGTTGTTTAACTTGTGTAATACAATATGTAATGGGAGAAGCCTGTTTAAGTTGTTTAACTTGTGTAATACAATATGTAATGGGAGAAGACTGTTTAAGTTGTTTAACTTGTGTAATACAATATGTAATGGGAGAAGACTGTTAAGTTGTTTAACTTGTGTAATACAATATGTAATGGGAAAAGCCTGTTTAAGTTGTTTAACTTGTGTAATACAATATGTAATGGGAAAAGACTGTTTAAGTTGTTTAACTTGTGTAATACAATATGTAATGGGAGAAGCCTGTTTAAGTTGTTTAACTTGTGTAATACAATATGTAATGGGAGAATCCTGTTTAAGTTGTTTAACTTGTGTAATACAATATGTAATGGGAGAAGACTGTTTAAGTTGTTTAACTTGTGTCTTATCCTTTACATGTAAATGCTCCCTTGTTTTATATGTTAAATGATCATGACTTACATGTAAATGCTCCCTTGTTTTATATGTTAAACGATCATGACTTAAATGTAAATGCTCCCTTGTTTTATATGTTAAACGATCATGACTTAAATGTAAACGCTCCCTTGTTTTATATGTTAAACGATCATGACTTAAATGTAAATGCTCCCTTGTTTTATATGTTAAACGATCATGACTTAAATGTAAACGCTCCCTTGTTTTATATGTTAAACGATCATGACTTAAATGTAAACGCTCCCTTGTTTTATATGTTAAACGATCATGACTTAAATGTAAACGCTCTCTTGTTTTATATGTTAAACGATCATGACTTAAATGTAAACGCTCCCTTGTTTTATATGTTAAACGATCATGACTTAAATGTAAACGCTCCCTTGTTTTATATGTTAAACGATCATGACTTAAATGTAAATGCTCCCTTGTTTTATATGTTAAACGATCATGACCTACATGTAAACGCTCCCTTGTTTTATATGTTAAATGATCATGACTTACATGTAAACGCTCCCTTGTTTTATATGTTAAATGATCATGATTTAAATGTAAATGCTCCCTTGTTTTATATGTTAAACGATCATGACTTAAATGTAAATGCTCCCTTGTTTTATATGTTAAACGATCATGACTTTATATGTTAAATGATCATGACTTACATGTAAATGCTCCCTTTGGGGACATGATTTGGAAAATAAAAGTATTATATTCTATTCTATTCTATATCACTACAATTTTATGTTTTACCATCAAAATTCCTCCAGTCATATAAAAAACAGTTGTAACATTAACATTTCAGTACATATAAGTTTTCCTATAATATTCAGCTGACTTCAGTGTGGGAGAATGACAGAATTCTATAAGAACAGCTGCCATCAGTTAAAACAAATTCCCAAGTCTTCAGACAATTATACACCATTATCAGTGCATGTATAAAACAAATAGTTCTACAGGAGTTAATCAAACATATATTCAGAGTGCACAGGTATTTCATTGAAGAATATATAGTAAAAGTACATCATAGAGTTTTAATAGCTGAAACATGTCTCAAGTTAACATGAATTTATAGTGAATTATTAACTAACTGAATGGGAATAATTGTATGTAATCATCAGAAAATAATGTAATCATCAGAAAATAATGGACTCAACCCTAAGTTACTAGAGTGGTGTGGCTTCTTTTTTTATTTGTAATAGGTAAATGTAATACATGGAACTTCAGAGTAGGCGTTTGTTGCCACTTCATTTTTCATTCCTATTCAACTCTCCATATAATACTATAGGTAAATGTAATACATGGAACTTCAGAGTAGGCCTTTGTTGCCACTTCATTTTTCATTCCTATCCAACTCTCCATATAATACTATAGGTAAATGTAATACATGGAACTTCAGAGTAGGCCTTTGTTGCCACTTCATTTTTCATCCCTACCCAGCATTTGTTGCCACTTCATTTTTCATCCCTACCCAACTCTCCATATAATACTTTTCCAGTGGCAGTCAAAAGTCGTTGACCCATGTCCCTTCCCTCATATCTAGATCTACATATAGACCCATCCCTTCCCTCATATCTAGATCTACATATAGACCCATCCCTTCCCTCATATTTAGATCTACATATAGACCCATGTCCCTTCCCTCATATCTAGATCTACATATAGACCCATCCCTTCCCTCATATCTAGATCTACATATAGACCCATCCCTTCCCTCATATTTAGATCTACATATAGACCCATGTCCCTTCCCTCATATCTAGATCTACATATAGACCCATCCCTTCCCTCATATCTAGATCTACATATAGACCCATCCCTTCCCTCATATTTAGATCTACATATAGACCCATGTCTCTTCCCTCATATTTAGATCTACATATAGACCCATGTCCCTTCCCTCATATCTAGATCTACATATAGACCCATGTCCCTTCCCTCATATCTAGATCTACATATAGACCCATCCCTTCCCTCATATCTAGATCTACATATAGACCCATGTCCCTTCCCTCATATCTAGATCTACATATAGACCCATCCCTTCCCTCATATCTAGATCTACATATAGATCCATCTCTTCCCTCATATCTAGATCTACACATAGACCCATCCCTTCCCTCATATCTAGATCTACATATAGACCCACCCCTTCCCTCATATCTAGATCTACATATAGACCCATCCCTTCCCTCATATCTAGATCTACATATAGACCCATGTCCCTTCCCTCATATCTAGATCTACATATAGACCCATCCCTTCCCTCATATCTAGATCTATATATAGACCCACCCCTTCCCTCATATCTAGATCTACATATAGACCCATGTCTCTTCACTCATATCTAGATCTACATATAGATCCATGTCTCTTCCCTCATATCTAGATCTACATATAGACCCATCTCTTCCCTCATATCTAGATCT
Organism: Bathymodiolus septemdierum; assembly: GCA_963383655.1. Classification (NCBI taxonomy): domain Eukaryota; kingdom Metazoa; phylum Mollusca; class Bivalvia; order Mytilida; family Modiolidae; genus Bathymodiolus; species Bathymodiolus septemdierum. The sequence continues at coordinate 1,057,942 of OY726524.1, forward strand.
ACATATAGTTTTTATATATTATTGAACATGTTCTCCTCCAGAAAATAGCTTAAATACTGTTCGCTGGACATTAAACAATAATTATGCCTTTCAATAAAGGGCGGTACTAAGTACTTTTACCACTTAAAATGGTCATCGGTACCTCCTGATTTTAAAGAATGTTGTATAAGATTTTCATCAAAATTGTTCAAAAGTACTGGGAAAAAGATAATTTAAAAAGTCAATAAGAATTTTGAATATTATAAAGTATACATGCACTTAGCTATTGGAATGTCGGTCTGAATACAACAATCCTAAATTCATGAAATATTACAAAGCAACCACATGTTTAAAATACTGCATAGATCAAGAAGAGATATGAAATGTTCAATATTTTTAGATTACACCAGAAAAAATCTGACAGATAATCAAAGAAAATAACTACAACTGACAACAAGAAAAACACATTTAACTTACAGTACAACACATTGTTAATACAAAACAAACTAAAAACAGACTAAATAGTTTGGTAAGAGTCTTTGAATTCATGTAATTTACTGATGATTTCTTAAAAGCAGCTGATAATAATACAGTACATTTTACCCAGAAACAAATAAATAAAATAAAAATGCAGCTGTATTGATGGTTTGGTTAAGCTTGGTTTTCTGGTGTTTAATGCCACTTTCAACAATATTTGAGCTATATCGTGGCAGTCAGATTTATTGGTGCAGGAAACCAGAGTACCCGGAGAAAACCACCGACCTGTCGCAAGTTACTAACAAACTTTATCACATAATGTTGTATAGAGAAAACCACCGACCTGTCGCAAGTGACTAACAAACTTTATCACATAATGTTGCATCGAGTACACATTGACTGAGTGAGATTCAAACTCAGAATGTTAGTGGTGATAGGCACTGATTGCATAGGTAGTTATTAATCCAACTACCATACGATCACGATGACACCCTTTGTAAAACAACTCTGCAACATATCATAGATGTACTGTATTATTTATAAGGTACAAGTAGAAAGTACCATGAGTCAGAAGTTGCTGTTTGTCTGCAGACTGAGTGCTATAAACCAGCAATAAAAGTACTGTTTTTTAACCCCCAATCTATAGACGGATTTTCTACTATGTCCACTTACACACAAATTCTAAATTCTAAACCCCTTCTGGAAAGTCCCTTTTTTCATACAGCCTTTCTGCAGTCATGCTCTGTAGAGTTTTAAAAAGAAATCGGTTTTTCTTCTTCATTTTATGACAAATTGACATTTAAATAAAGACACACAGTGTTATTACTAGACAATGATTTAACTCTGACTATGTTTACTTCCTAGACAGATTGTCTCCCCTTGTAATCCTCCTAGACAGATTGTCTCCCCTTGTAATCTAAAGATGATTAGAAATGAGAGGTAAATCAGATTATAATTCTGTTACACAATGTATCATCTATATAAATATACAGTCTGATAATATCTTTTTTTTAACATTTAAATTATACAATACTTTCATTTTTCTGCTTTTTGATAAAAAAAAAAAAAGAAGGTTTGTTGATCTGAACTTGGTGACCTCTAAACTCTTAAGTATTACTGTAACATGTATCAGTAAATAAACGTTCAAGAATACCGAAGGGGCAATCAAAAATGGACAATCCAGAGAAACTGGCAAAGACAAACAAAACCATAACACAACACAACATGTGTTTGACACCTCGATACGCAAACAAACACAAATAACGTAAATAAGACAAATATATTGACACTCTTAAACATGATAGCCAAAACTGACCAATGTTACCTATGTCTGATTACACATATATTGACACTCTTAAACATGATAGCAAAAACTGACCATGGTTACCTGTGTCTGATTAAACATATATTGACACTCTTAAACATGATAGCCAAAACTGACCATGGTTACCTACGTCTGATTACACATATATTGACACTCTTAAACATGACAGCCAAAACTGACCATGGTTACCTATGTCTGATTACACATATATTGACACTCTTAAACATGATAGCCAAAACTGACCATGGTTACCTATGTCTGATTACAAATATATTGACACTCTTAAACATGATAGCCAAAACTGACCATGGTTACCTATGTCTGATTACACATATATTGACACTCTTAAACATGATAGCCAAAACTGACCATGGTTACCTATGTCTGATTACAAATATATTGACACTCTTAAACATGATAGCCAAAACTGACCATGGTTACCTATGTCTGATTACAAATATATTGACACTCTTAAACATGATAGCCAAAATTGACCATGGTTACCTGTGTCTGATTACACATATATTGACACTCTTAAACATGATAGCAAAAACTGACCATGGTTACCTGTGTCTGATTAAACATATATTGACACTCTTAAACATGATAGCCAAAACTGACCATGGTTACCTACGTCTGATTACACATATATTGACACTCTTAAACATGACAGCCAAAACTGACCATGGTTACCTATGTCTGATTACACATATATTGACACTCTTAAACATGATAGCCAAAACTGACCATGGTTACCTATGTCTGATTACACATATATTGACACTCTTAAACATGATAGCCAAAACTGACCATGGTTACCTATGTCTGATTACACATATATTGACACTCTTAAACATGATAGCCAAAACTGACCATGGTTACCTATGTCTGATTACAAATATATTGACACTCTTAAACATGATAGCCAAAACTGACCATGGTTACCTATGTCTGATTAAACATATATTGACACTCTTAAACATGATA
>OY726524.1:1060908-1192254 GCA_963383655.1 Bathymodiolus septemdierum
GTGGTACTCTGTACATTACTTGTATTTATTTCTCAGAGTTAGTGGTACTCTGTACATACTTGTATTTATTACTCAGAGTTAGTGGTACTCTGTACATTACTTGTATTTATTACTCAGAGTTAGTGGCACTCGGTGCATTACTTGTATTTATTACTCAGAGTTAGTGGCACTCGGTGCATTACTTGTATTTATTACTCAGAGTTAGTGGTACTCTGTACATTACTTGTATTTATTACTCAGAGTTAGTGGTATTCTGTACATTACTTGTATTCATTACTCAGAGTTAGTGGCACTCGGTGCATTTACTTGTATTTATTACTCAGAGGTATGTATACCTTACATTACTTGTACTTATTACTCAGAGTTAGTGGTACTCTGTACATTACTTGTATTTATTACTCAGAGTTAGTGGACACTCGGTACATTACTTGTATTTATTACTCAGAGTTAGTGGTACTCTGTACATTACTTGTATTTATTACTCAGAGTTAGTGGTACTCTGTACATTACTTGTATTTATTACTCAGAGTTAGTGGCACTCGGTGCATTACTTGTATTTATTACTCAGAGTTAGTAGTACTCTGTACATTACTTGTATTTATTACTCCAGAGTTAGTGGTACTCTGTACATTACTTGTATTTATTACTCAGAGTTAGTGGTACTCTGTACATTACTTGTATTTATTACTCAGAGTTAGTGGTACTCTGTACATTACTTGTATTTATTACTCAGAGTTAGTGGTACTATGTACATTACTTGTATTTATTACTCAGAGTTAGTGGTACTCTGTACATTACTTGTATTTATTACTCAGAGTTAGTGGTACTCTGTACATTACTTGTATTTATTACTCAGAGTTAGTGGTACTCTGTACATTACTTGTATTTATTACTCTGAGTTAGTGGTACTCTGTACATTACTTGTATTTATTACTCAGAGTAGTGGTACTCTGTACATTACTTGTATTTATTACTCAGAGTTAGTGGTACTCTGTACATTACTTGTATTTATTACTCAGAGTTAATGGCACTCGGTGCATTACTTGTATTTATTACTCAGAGTTAGTGGTACTCTGTACATTACTTGTATTTATTACTCAGAGTTAGTGGTACTCTGTACATTACTTGTATTTATTACTCAGAGTTAGTGGTACTCTGTACATTACTTGTATTTATTACTCAGAGTTAGTGGTACTCTGTACATTACTTGTATTTATTACTCAGAGTTAATGGTACTCTGTACATTACTTGTATTTATTACTCAGAGTTAGTGGTACTCTGTACATTACTTGTATTTATTACTCAGAGTTAGTGGTACTCTGTACATTACTTGTATTTATTACTCAGAGTTAGTGGTACTCTGTACATTACTTGTATTTATTACTCAGAGTTAGTGGTACTCTGTACATTACTTGTATTTATTACTCAGAGTTAGTGGTACTCTGTACATTACTTGTATTTATTACTCAGAGTTAGTGGTACTCTGTACATTACTTGTATTTATTACTCAGAGTTAGTGGTACTCTGTACATTACTTGTATTTATTACTCAGAGTTAGTGGCACTCGGTGCATTACTTGTATTTATTACTCAGAGTTAGTGGTACTCTGTACATTACTTGTATTTATTACTCAGAGTTAGTGGTACTCTGTACATTACTTGTATTTATTACTCAGAGCTAGTGGTACTCTGTACATTACTTGTATTTATTACTCAGAGTTAGTGGTACTCTGTACATTACTTGTATTTATTACTCAGAGTTAGTGTTACTCTGTACATTACTTGTATTTATTACTCAGAGTTAGTGGTACTCTGTACATTACTTGTATTTATTACTCAGAGCTAGTGGTACTCTGTACATTACTTGTATTTATTACTCAGAGTTAGTGGTACTCTGTACATTACTTGTATTTATTACTCAGAGTTAGTGGTACTCTGTACATTACTTGTATTTATTACTCAGAGTTAGTGGTACTCTGTACATTACTTGTATTTATTACTCAGAGTTAGTGGTACTCTGTACATTACTTGTATTTATTACTCAGAGTTAGTGGTACTCTGTACATTACTTGTATTTATTACTCAGAGTTAGTAGTACTCTGTACATTACTTGTATTTATTACTCAGAGTTAGTGGTACTCTGTACATTACTTGTATTTATTACTCAGAGTTAGTGGTACTCTGTACATTACTTGTATTTATTACTCAGAGTTAGTGGTACTCTGTACATTACTTGTATTTATTACTCAGAGTTAGTGGTACTCTGTACATTACTTGTATTTATTACTCAGAGTTAGTGGTACTCTGTACATTACTTGTATTTATTACTCAGAGTTAGTGGTACTCTGTACATTACTTGTATTTATTACTCAGTTAGTGGCACTCGGGCATTACTTGTATTTATTACTCAGAGTTAGTGGTACTCTGTACATTACTTGTATTTATTACTCAGAGTTAGTGGTACTCTGTACATTACTTGTATTTATTACTCAGAGTTAGTGGTACTCTGTACATTACTTGTATTTATTACTCAGAGTTAGTGGTACTCTGTACATTACTTGTATTTATTACTCAGAGTTAGTGGTACTCTGTACATTACTTGTATTTATTACTCAGAGTTAGTGGTACTCTGTACATTACTTGTATTTATTACTCAGAGTTAGTGGTACTCTGTACATTACTTGTATTTATTACTCAGAGTTAGTGGTACTCTGTACATTACTTGTATTTATTACTCAGAGTTAGTGGTACTCTGTACATTACTTGTATTTATTACTCTGAGTTAGTGGTACTCTGTACATTACTTGTATTTATTACTCAGAGTTAGTGGTACTCTGTACATTACTTGTATTTATTACTCAGAGTTAGTGGTACTCTGTACATTACTTGTATTTATTACTCAGAGTTGCACTCGGTGCATTACTTGTATTTATTACTCAGAGTTAGTGGTACTCTGTACATTACTTGTATTTATTACTCAGAGTTAGTGGTACTCTGTACATTACTTGTATTTATTACTCAGAGTTAGTGGTACTCTGTACATTACTTGTATTTATTACTCAGAGTTAGTGGTACTCTGTACATTACTTGTATTTATTACTCAGAGTTAGTGGTACTCTGTACATTACTTGTATTTATTACTCAGAGTTAGTGGTACTCTGTACATTACTTGTATTTATTACTCAGAGTTAGTGGTACTCTGTACATTACTTGTATTTATTACTCAGAGTTAGTGGTACTCTGTACATTACTTGTATTTATTACTCAGAGTTAGTGGTACTCTGTACATTACTTGTATTTATTACTCAGAGTTAGTGGTACTCTGTACATTACTTGTATTTATTACTCAGAGTTAGTGGTACTCTGTACATTACTTGTATTTATTACTCAGAGTTAGTGGTACTCTGTACATTACTTGTATTTATTACTCAGAGTTAGTGGTACTCTGTACATTACTTGTATTTATTACTCAGAGTTAGTGGTACTCTGTACATTACTTGTATTTATTACTCAGAGTTAGTGGTACTCTGTACATTACTTGTATTTATTACTCAGAGTTAGTGGTACTCTGTACATTACTTGTATTTATTACTCAGAGTTAGTGGTACTCTGTACATTACTTGTATTTATTACTCAGAGTTAGTGGTACTCTGTACATTACTTGTATTTATTACTCAGAGTTAGTGGTACTCTGTACATTACTTGTATTTATTACTCAGAGTTAGTGGTACTCTGTACATTACTTGTATTTATTACTCAGAGTTAGTGGTACTCTGTACATTACTTGTATTTATTACTCAGAGTTAGTGGTACTCTGTACATTACTTGTATTTATTACTCAGAGTTAGTGGTACTCTGTACATTACTTGTATTTATTACTCAGAGTTAGTGGTACTCTGTACATTACTTGTATTTATTACTCAGAGTTAGTGGTACTCTGTACATTACTTGTATTTATTACTCAGAGTTAGTGGTACTCTGTACATTACTTGTATTTATTACTCAGAGTTAGTGGTACTCTGTACATTACTTGTATTTATTACTCAGAGTTAGTGGTACTCTGTACATTACTTGTATTTATTACTCAGAGTTAGTGGTACTCTGTACATTACTTGTATTTATTACTCAGAGTTAGTGGTACTCTGTACATTACTTGTATTTATTACTCAGAGTTAGTGGTACTCTGTACATTACTTGTATTTATTACTCAGAGTTAGTGGTACTCTGTACATTACTTGTATTTATTACTCAGAGTTAGTAGTACTCTGGTACATTACTTGTATTTATTACTCAGAGTTAGTGGTACTCTGTACATTACTTGTATTTATTACTCAGAGTTAGTGGTACTCTGTACATTACTTGTATTTATTACTCAGAGTTAGTGGTACTCTGTACATTACTTGTATTTATTACTCAGAGTTAGTGGTACTCTGTACATTACTTGTATTTATTACTCAGAGTTAGTGGTACTCTGTACATTACTTGTATTTATTACTCAGAGTTAGTGGTACTCTGTACATTACTTGTATTTATTACTCAGAGTTAGTGGTACTCTGTACATTACTTGTATTTATTACTCAGAGTTAGTGGTACTCTGTACATTACTTGTATTTATTACTCAGAGTTAGTGGTACTCTGTACATTACTTGTATTTATTACTCAGAGTTAGTGGTACTCTGTACATTACTTGTATTTATTACTCAGAGTTAGTGGTACTCTGTACATTACTTGTATTTATTACTCAGAGTTAGTGGTACTCTGTACATTACTTGTATTTATTACTCAGAGTTAGTGGTACTCTGTACATTACTTGTATTTATTACTCAGAGTTAGTGGTACTCTGTACATTACTTGTATTTATTACTCAGAGTTAGTGGTACTCTGTACATTACTTGTATTTATTACTCAGAGTTAGTGGTACTCTGTACATTACTTGTATTTATTACTCAGAGTTAGTGATGTACATTACTTGTACATCTGTATTTATTACTCAGAGTTAGTGGTACTCTGTATACTTGTATTTATTACTCGAGTTATGGTACTCTGTACATTACTTGTATTTATTACTCAGAGTTAGTGGTACTCTGTACATTACTTGTATTTATTACTCAGAGTTAGTGGTACTCTGTACATTACTTGTATTTATTACTCAGAGTTAGTGGTACTCTGTACATTACTTGTATTTATTACTCAGAGTTAGTGGTACTCTGTACATTACTTGTATTTATTACTCAGAGTTAGTGGTACTCTGTACATTACTTGTATTTATTACTCAGAGTTAGTGGTACTCTGTACATTACTTGTATTTATTACTCAGAGTTAGTGGTACTCTGTACATTACTTGTATTTATTACTCAGAGTTAGTGGTACTCTGTACATTACTTGTATTTATTACTCAGAGTTAGTGGTACTCTGTACATTACTTGTATTTATTACTCAGAGTTAGTGGTACTCTGTACATTACTTGTATTTATTACTCAGAGTTAGTGGTACTCTGTACATTACTTGTATTTATTACTCAGAGTTAGTGGTACTCTGTACATTACTTGTATTTATTACTCAGAGTTAGTGGTACTCTGTACATTACTTGTATTTATTACTCAGAGTTAGTGGTACTCTGTACATTACTTGTATTTATTACTCAGAGTTAGTGGTACTCTGTACATTACTTGTATTTATTACTCAAGTTAGTGGCACTCGGTGCATTACTTGTATTTATTACTCAGAGTTAGTGGTACTCTGTACATTACTTGTATTTATTACTCAGAGTTAGTGGTACTCTGTACATTACTTTGTATTTATTACTCAGAGTTAGTGGTACTCTGTACATTACTTGTATTTATTACTCAGAGTTAGTGGTACTCTGTACATTACTTGTATTTATTACTCAGAGTTAGTGGTACTCTGTACATTACTTGTATTTATTACTCAGAGTTAGTGGTACTCTGTACATTACTTGTATTTATTACTCAGAGTTAGTGGTACTCTGTACATTACTTGTATTTATTACTCAGAGTTAGTGGTACTCTGTACATTACTTGTATTTATTACTCAGAGTTAGTGGCACTCGGTGCATTACTTGTATTTATTACTCAGAGTTAGTGGTACTCTGTACATTACTTGTATTTATTACTCAGAGTTAGTGGTACTCTGTACATTACTTGTATTTATTACTCAGTTAGTGGTACTCTGTACATTACTTGTATTTATTACTCAGAGTTAGTGGTACTCTGTACATTACTTGTATTTATTACTCAGAGTTAGTGGTACTCTGTACATTACTTGTATTTATTACTCAGAGTTAGTGGTACTCTGTACATTACTTGTATTTATTACTCAGAGTTAGTGGTACTCTGTACATTACTTGTATTTATTACTCAGAGTTAGTGGTACTCTGTACATTACTTGTATTTATTACTCAGAGTTAGTGGTACTCTGTACATTACTTGTATTTATTACTCAGAGTTAGTGGTACTCTGTACATTACTTGTATTTATTACTCAGAGTTAGTGGTACTCTGTACATTACTTGTATTTATTACTCAGAGTTAGTGGTACTCTGTACATTACTTGTATTTATTACTCAGAGTTAGTGGTACTCTGTACATTACTTGTATTTATTACTCAGAGTTAGTGGTACTCTGTACATTACTTGTATTTATTACTCAGAGTTAGTGGTACTCTGTACATTACTTGTATTTATTACTCAGAGTTAGTGGTACTCTGTACATTACTTGTATTTATTACTCAGAGTTAGTGGTACTCTGTACATTACTTGTATTTATTACTCAGAGTTAGTGGTACTCTGTACATTACTTGTATTTATTACTCAGAGTTAGTGGTACTCTGTACATTACTTGTATTTATTACTCAGAGTTAGTGGTACTCTGTACATTACTTGTATTTATTACTCAGAGTTAGTGGTACTCTGTACATTACTTGTATTTATTACTCAGAGTTAGTGGTACTCTGTACATTACTTGTATTTATTACTCAGAAGTTAGTGGTACTCTGTACATTACTTGTATTTATTACTCAGAGTTAGTGGTACTCTGTACATTACTTGTATTTATTACTCAGAGTTAGTGGTACTCTGTACATTACTTGTATTTATTACTCAGAGTTAGTGGTACTCTGTACATTACTTGTATTTATTACTCAGAGTTAGTGGTACTCTGTACATTACTTGTATTTATTACTCAGAGTTAGTGGTACTCTGTACATTACTTGTATTTATTACTCAGAGTTAGTGGTACTCTGTACATTACTTGTATTTATTACTCAGAGTTAGTGGTACTCTGTACATTACTTGTATTTATTACTCAGAGTTAGTGGTACTCTGTACATTACTTGTATTTATTACTCAGAGTTAGTGGTACTCTGTACATTACTTGTATTTATTACTCAGAGTTAGTGGTACTCTGTACATTACTTGTATTTATTACTCAGAGTTAGTGGTACTCTGTACATTACTTGTATTTATTACTCAGAGTTAGTGGTACTCTGTACATTACTTGTATTTATTACTCAGAGTTAGTGGTACTCTGTACATTACTTGTATTTATTACTCAGAGTTAGTGGTACTCTGTACATTACTTGTATTTATTACTCAGAGTTAGTGGTACTCTGTACATTACTTGTATTTATTACTCAGAGTTAGTGGTACTCTGTACATTACTTGTATTTATTACTCAGAGCTCGGTGCATTACTTGTATTTATTACTCAGAGTTAGTGGTACTCTGTACATTACTTGTATTTATTACTCAGAGTTAGTGGTACTCTGTACATTACTTGTATTTATTACTCAGAGTTAGTGGTACTCTGTACATTACTTGTATTTATTACTCAGAGTTAGTGGTACTCTGTACATTACTTGTATTTATTACTCAGAGTTAGTGGTACTCTGTACATTACTTGTATTTATTACTCAGAGTTAGTGGTACTCTGTACATTACTTGTATTTATTACTCAGAGTTAGTGGTACTCTGTACATTACTTGTATTTATTACTCAGAGTTAGTGGTACTCTGTACATTACTTGTATTTATTACTCAGAGTTAGTGGTACTCTGTACATTACTTGTATTTATTACTCAGAGTTAGTGGTACTCTGTACATTACTTGTATTTATTACTCAGAGTTAGTGGTACTCTGTACATTACTTGTATTTATTACTCAGAGTTAGTGGTACTCTGTACATTACTTGTATTTATTACTCAGAGTTAGTGGTACTCTGTACATTACTTGTATTTATTACTCAGAGTTAGTGGTACTCTGTACATTACTTGTATTTATTACTCAGAGTTAGTGGTACTCTGTACATTACTTGTATTTATTACTCAGAGTTAGTGGTACTCTGTACATTACTTGTATTTATTACTCAGAGTTAGTGGTACTCTGTACATTACTTGTATTTATTACTCAGAGTTAGTGGTACTCTGTACATTACTTGTATTTATTACTCAGAGTTAGTGGTACTCTGTACATTACTTGTATTTATTACTCAGAGTTAGTGGTACTCTGTACATTACTTGTATTTATTACTCAGAGTTAGTGGTACTCTGTACATTACTTGTATTTATTACTCAGAGTTAGTGGTACTCTGTACATTACTTGTATTTATTACTCAGAGTTAGTGGTACTCTGTACATTACTTGTATTTATTACTCAGAGTTAGTGGTACTCTGTACATTACTTGTATTTATTACTCAGTTAGTGGTACTCTGTACATTACTTGTATTTATTACTCAGAGTTAGTGGTACTCTGTACATTACTTGTATTTATTACTCAGAGTTAGTGGTACTCTGTACATTACTTGTATTTATTACTCAGAGTTAGTGGTACTCTGTACATTACTTGTATTTATTACTCAGAGTTAGTGGTACTCTGTACATTACTTGTATTTATTACTCAGAGTTAGTGGTACTCTGTACATTACTTGTATTTATTACTCAGAGTTAGTGGTACTCTGTACATTACTTGTATTTATTACTCAGAGTTAGTGGTACTCTGTACATTACTTGTATTTATTACTCAGAGTTAGTGGTACTCTGTACATTACTTGTATTTATTACTCAGAGTTAGTGGTACTCTGTACATTACTTGTATTTATTACTCAGAGTTAGTGGTACTCTGTACATTACTTGTATTTATTACTCAGAGTTAGTGGTACTCTGTACATTACTTGTATTTATTACTCAGAGTTAGTGGTACTCTGTACATTACTTGTATTTATTACTCAGAGTTAGTGGTACTCTGTACATTACTTGTATTTATTACTCAGAGTTAGTGGTACTCTGTACATTACTTGTATTTATTACTCAGAGTTAGTGGTACTCTGTACATTACTTGTATTTATTAACTCAGAGTTAGTGGTACTCTGTACATTACTTGTATTTATTACTCAGTGTTAGTGGTACTCTGTACATTACTTGTATTTTATTACTCAGAGTTAGTGGTACTCTGTACATTACTTGTATTTATTACTCAGAGTTAGTGGTACTCTGTACATTACTTGTATTTATTACTCAGAGTTAGTGGTACTCTGTACATTACTTGTATTTATTACTCAGGTTAGTGGTACTCTGTACATTACTTGTATTTATTACTCAGAGTTAGTGGTACTCTGTACATACTTGTATTTATTTACTCAGAGTTAGTGTACTCTGTACATTACTTGTATTTATTACTCAAAGTAAGTTAGTGGTACTCTGTACATTACTTGTATTTATTACTCAGAGTTAGTGGTACTCTGTACATTACTTGTATTTATTACTCAGAGTAAGTGGTTACTCCTGTACATTACTTGTATTTATTACTCAGAGTTAGTGGTACTCTGTACTTACTTGTATTATTACTCAGAGTTAGTGGTACTCTGTGCATTACATGTATTTATTACTCAGAGTTAGTGGTACTCTGTACATTACTTGGTATTTATTACTCAGAGTTAGTGGTACTCTGTACATTACTTGTATTTATTACTCAGAGTTAGTGGTACTCTGTACATTACATTGTATTTATTACTCAGTTAGTGTAGTTCTTTACACAATAATATCTGTTACCAAGCCAAATGTGTGATACACACATAATCTTTGATTTCTATTCTGTTACCAAGTAAAAGTGTGATACAAACACATTATCTTTGATTTCTTTCTAATCTGTTACCAAGTAAAAGTGTGATACAAACACATTATCTTTGATTTCTAATATGAGGTTTCATTGATGTCACTTTGACAAAATCCTTGATAAACATACTGTTATTGATATGGTTTGCTTGAAATGGACTTCTCATACATATCACATCTCAGACTTTGCCTTAGATACAATATTTCTCTGAGGAATCCATTCTCATAAAGTAAATCAATGATAGTACAGATGTACTGTTACAGTGCTTCTACCAAAATATGTCAACAACTGAAAACATTTTTTTTAGAGCCAAATGCATGTACACCAATGTTCAATCTACATTTGTATATTATATGACAAAAATGAAAAGAAAAATCTTTAAAACCAGAGGCTCAATGGTGTCTGTAATAGCTCACATAGCTGAACTTGCTCATTTGGAGTAAAAATAAGTTTGTCTGCATTTAAATTAAATGTAATACATGTATATTTAAAAGAGTTTTCCGGGTACTCCAATTTCTTCATCAATAAAACTGACCGCCACGATATAACTGAAATATTGTTGAAAGTGGTGTTAAACACCAAAACCCTAACCTCTAACACTATTTAACAGAGCATATATAATCTACATCTAGAAAGGGAAGTAACTCAAAAAGAAAACATTTCTGAATAACCCAAATCAATTTTAAGTATTCAAACATTTAAAAAAAAATATAGATTTGATTTTGATTTAAAACCACTTTCAGCAATATTTCAGCTATATCATGGCGACCAGTTTTAGTGGTGGAAGAAGCCGGAGTATCCGGAGAGAACCACCGACCATGGGCAAGCAACTAGTAAACTTTATCACTTGCGGCTGTTGATTATACATGTGTTGTATAAATTCCTATTGTACAACAAAAACTTTAATTTATGTTGTGTTTATATAAAATAATAGGTTGTGAAAAGAAAGTTTAAATATTGATGGTCGATGATCAATTCAACCACTTCGCAGGGCTCACCAAACCAGGCGAAGTGGGCGACTTCTTCGCCTTGGCTTCAATGAAATCGCCCAATTTCTGTCAAAAAGCGAAGTTTTAGTCGCCCTGTCAGTCTTTTCAAGTCCGTATTTTGTTCACCAATAATCATACTTTTTCTTCAATATTCACATAAAAGGAGCTCCCATGCTCCTGAAATTTGACCCATACAGGGTTTGATGTTCAATATTTCATTCCAAACTCGTTAATTGCATCCTTTTTAAGATCATTGTGCAGCACGTTCGTTTTGTGAAAGGTAGGGGAACATGCGGTAGTGGGGAAAGAAACATTAAAATTTGGTTCAATTTTCGGAAGTCTCCCAGATTTTCCCTCACCTCGCCCTTAAGTCAAGAGAGAGAGAAGTGAAGTCGCCCTGTTTTTACTATGTGTGGTGAGCTTCGTATGAATACCGGTACATTAGTTTCTGAACTGAAATCATGAATAAATTACATGTTGTAATCTTAACTTAAAACAACAATCAATTTTATATATCTTAATACCAACATCTACATTAAAAACAAAACAAAATGACATGTAAATTATTGACAGCCACGCTACATGTACATGTATGTATATAATAATACACATATATATCAAATGATTCTTACCGTCATCTTTGATTTTAAAGAAGAATGTGTCACTAGTAGCATCTTCATTAGCATTCAATATATACTTCACTTTTCTCTTCTTTATGTCATCTGAAATTATCAAATTTAACAAATATTTTGAATACACAGTCGAACCTTGTGATCTAGAACTTGGAAAAGTTTGTTTCCTTGGATACATCAAAATAGTTTTTAGCTTAATGTCTCATGAATAATCATGAATAACTCCAATTCTGAGCTACTTTAAACTAAAAGCGTCTGTCCCTTCGAGCTTGACATGATTAGGTTGGACTGTAGTACAGTTCATGTACCGGTACAGATGAACCTAAACAGCTCTAATCAATAAGTCAAAGAAAAATTAAAATACAGCAATATTTACAATATTATATCATTAACACAACTGATAAATCTTTAATTGTATACATGGCATGGTACTCCACCTGTTATAAGGCCATCCGTTTTGCAATGAAAAAATGGCCTTATAAGGGGATAATTTAGTACTATTTTACTAGCTCAGTGCCTCTGACCTCTAGTCTGATAAGAGGGGTGCCCTTTGGATTGTTGTTTAATGCCAATTCAGCAATTATTCAGCAATATCATGGCGAGAACAAGTTAATTTTCAATGAGATGATGATGAGGTCTGCTTTGTTCTAGACCAACACGCCAAATTGGATTTTTATAGTTCTAGCTCACTGAACAGTCCACGGGTAGACATGTCGCTCCACTCAGACACATTATTCTGATTCTGAGCCAACCACTTATTGCTCTTTCTCCTTATTGCTGCGTGCTGAGCGGAGAAGCAACAAATACCAATTTTTATAGTCTTTGGTTTGACCCGACCGGGGCTCAAACCCAGGATCTACCACACTTGAGGCGAGCATGCTAACCATTACGCCATCGATGCAGTTGGGGTGGCCTTTGGTGGGAGTTAACAATAATTATTTTTTATGTATTGAAGACTACAAAATGCATGAGTACCGTACTAGTTTCTGATTAATATATAAAACTAATACAACAAGCTAATATCAATATGATATTGTAGTTTCCTTCCAGCAGCTGTTGTAACATGAAATAAATTGTAAATTTTATGCTAGTAAGTCAGTTAATTATCATCACCCACTGACCCTGCTATTGTAATGTCCATGTTATTGTTCATTCTTGTGGTAGGGTGCGGTCTTTTCGAGTGGATGCAAATATGTGCAGGTCTTTTACCGTTTGTTTATAACTGTATTGGTGCTCAAGATCCATCAAGGGGTTGCAATCCCATTTTTAACCCCTCATTTGTGTGCATGTCCAAAGCCAGGAACATAATTTCCATCAGTATATGTCATGGCTTTATGTTCAATGAGTGGAGGTGAGATATCATGTGTTATCTGGATGTGAATTGATTGATACCGAAAATATCAGCCTGCTGAGCCAGAATATGAACTTCATATTCTGTCGAGCAGGCTGATATTTTTCAGTATCAATCATATTCACATTCAGATGACATGATTATCATCCTTAAATCAAACATAAACATGGATTCATCTATAGGTTTCGATATTTGTATTTTCGCTGGAAAAATCACATGATTCAAAATACGCTTCCCCAAAACATAGTTCATAAGTAGTTTGCAAATATGACATTCATTTTTACAGGTTTATATAATTTAATGTTATGATTGTTGAATTTTTCCTTTAATGCTGATATTCATTGGTTTTTTTTTATTACAAACATCAAAGTCGGCAATAGGATTAAAGGTTTTGTTTATCAATGCCGTTCCGGTTTGAAAAGCTCAAGCGTCACGATCTCGATTATGACGTAAAAAAAACAGTAGTCTCAGCACAGGTTATCAAGAATTGAATCAAGTACATTTTTATAGGACAATATTTTTTGATATTGTTGACACAACAATTCCTAATTTGGTTTATGTTTAAAAAATGAAATGTTAACTTGCTAATGGTGTTGATGACTTTTATTTATTTTTGTCATCTTCATAGGAATTATCGTTTAAATGTTGGGAGAATTCGGTGATAACTCCTGCTGACTGTTGATAAGTCCTGCTCAGCTCACATAAACTATGATACATGTTTTACTCATGGAATCAGCAGGTAGAGGGAGGGAAGGATACATGTTTTACTCATGGAATCAGCAGGTAGGGGGAGGGAAGGATACTTGTTTTACTCATGGAGTCAGCAGGTAGAGGGAGGGAAGGATACTTGTTTTACTCATGGAGTCAGCAGGTAGAGGGAGGGAAGGATACTTGTTTTACTCATGGAGTCAGCAGGTAGGGGGAGGGAAGGATACTTGTTTTACTCATGGAGTCAGCAGGTAGAGGGAGGGAAGGATACTTGTTTTACTCATGGAGTCAGCAGGTAGAGGGAGGGAAGGATACTTGTTTTACTCATGGAGTCAGCAGGTAGAGGGAGGGAAGGATACTTGTTTTACTCATGGAGTCAGCAGGTAGGGGGAGGGAAGGATACTTGTTTTACTCATGGAGTCAGCAGGTAGAGGGAGGGAAGGATACTTGTTTTACTCATGGAGTCAGCAGGTAGAGGGAGGGAAGGATACTTGTTTTACTCATGGAGTCAGCAGGTAGAGGGAGGGAAGGATACATGTTTTACTCATGGAGTCAGCAGGTAGAGGGAGGGAAGGATACTTGTTTTACTCATGGAGTCAGCAGGTAGAGGGAGGGAAGGATACTTGTTTTACTCATGGAGTCAGCAGGTAGAGGGAGGGAAGGATACTTGTTTTACTCATGGAGTCAGCAGGTAGGGGGAGGGAAGGATACTTGTTTTACTCATGGAGTCAGCAGGTAGAGGGAGGGAAGGATACTTGTTTTACTCATGGAGTCAGCAGGTAGAGGGAGGGAAGGATACTTGTTTTACTCATGGAGTCAGCAGGTAGAGGGAGGGAAGGATACTTGTTTTACTCATGGAGTCAGCAGGTAGAGGGAGGGAAGGATACTTGTTTTACTCATGGAGTCAGCAGGTAGAGGGAGGGAAGGATACTTGTTTTACTCATGGAGTCAGCAGGTAGGGGGAGGGAAGGATACTTGTTTTACTCATGGAGTCAGCAGGTAGAGGGAGGGAAGGATACTTGTTTTACTCATGGAGTCAGCAGGTAGAGGGAGGGAAGGATACTTGTTTTACTCATGGAGTCAGCAGGTAGAGGGAGGGAAGGATACTTGTTTTACTCATGGAGTCAGCAGGTAGGGGGAGGGAAGGATACTTGTTTTACTCATGGAGTCAGCAGGTAGAGGGAGGGAAGGATACTTGTTTTACTCATGGAGTCAGCAGGTAGAGGGAGGGAAGGATACTTGTTTTACTCATGGAGTCAGCAGGTAGAGGGAGGGAAGGATACTTGTTTTACTCATGGAGTCAGCAGGTAGGGGGAGGGAAGGATACTTGTTTTACTCATGGAGTCAGCAGGTAGGGGGAGGGAAGGATACTTGTTTTACTCATGGAGTCAGCAGGTAGAGGGAGGGAAGGATACTTGTTTTACTCATGGAGTCAGCAGGTAGAGGGAGGGAAGGATACTTGTTTTACTCATGGAGTCAGCAGGTAGAGGGAGGGAAGGATACTTGTTTTACTCATGGAGTCAGCAGGTAGAGGGAGGGAAGGATACTTGTTTTACTCATGGAGTCAGCAGGTAGAGGGAGGGAAGGATACTTGTTTTACTCATGGAGTCAGCAGGTAGAGGGAGGGAAGGATACTTGTTTTACTCATGGAGTCAGCAGGTAGAGGGAGGGAAGGATACTTGTTTTACTCATGGAGTCAGCAGGTAGAGGGAGGGAAGGATACTTGTTTTACTCATGGAGTCAGCAGGTAGAGGGAGGGAAGGATACTTGTTTTACTCATGGAGTCAGCAGGTAGGGGGAGGGAAGGATACTTGTTTTACTCATGGAGTCAGCAGGTAGGGGGAGGGAAGGATACTTGTTTTACTCATGGAGTCAGCAGGTAGGGGGAGGGAAGGATACTTGTTTTACTCATGGAGTCAGCAGGTAGAGGGAGGGAAGGATACTTGTTTTACTCATGGAGTCAGCAGGTAGAGGGAGGGAAGGATACTTGTTTTACTCATGGAGTCAGCAGGTAGAGGGAGGGAAGGATACTTGTTTTACTCATGGAGTCAGCAGGTAGGGGGAGGGAAGGATACTTGTTTTACTCATGGAGTCAGCAGGTAGGGGGAGGGAAGGATACTTGTTTTACTCATGGAGTCAGCAGGTAGAGGGAGGGAAGGATACTTGTTTTACTCATGGAGTCAGCAGGTAGGGGGAGGGAAGGATACTTGTTTTACTCATGGAGTCAGCAGGTAGAGGGAGGGAAGGATACTTGTTTTACTCATGGAGTCAGCAGGTAGGGGGAGGGAAGGATACTTGTTTTACTCATGGAGTCAGCAGGTAGGGGGAGGGAAGGATACTTGTTTTACTCATGGAGTCAGCAGGTAGAGGGAGGGAAGGATACTTGTTTTACTCATGGAGTCAGCAGGTAGAGGGAGGGAAGGATACTTGTTTTACTCATGGAGTCAGCAGGTAGGGGGAGGGAAGGATACTTGTTTTACTCATGGAGTCAGCAGGTAGAGGGAGGGAAGGATACTTGTTTTACTCATGGAGTCAGCAGGTAGGGGGAGGGAAGGATACTTGTTTTACTCATGGAGTCAGCAGGTAGGGGGAGGGAAGGATACTTGTTTTACTCATGGAGTCAGCAGGTAGAGGGAGAGAAGGATACTTGTTTTACTCATGGAGTCAGCAGGTAGAGGGAGAGAAGGATACTTGTTTTACTCATGGAGTCAGCAGGTAGAGGGAGAGAAGGATACTTGTTTTACTCATGGAGTCAGCAGGTAGAGGGAGAGAAGGATACTTGTTTTACTCATGGAGTCAGCAGGTAGAGGGAGGGAAGGATACTTGTTTTACTCATGGAGTCAGCAGGTAGAGGGAGGGAAGGATACTTGTTTTACTCATGGAGTCAGCAGGTAGAGGGAGGGAAGGATACTTGTTTTACTCATGGAGTCAGCAGGTAGGGGGAGGGAAGGATACTTGTTTTACTCATGGAGTCAGCAGGTAGAGGGAGGGAAGGATACTTGTTTTACTCATGGAGTCAGCAGGTAGAGGGAGGGAAGGATACTTGTTTATATTGTTTTGCTCATGGAGTCAGCAGGTAGGGGGAGGGAAGGATACATGTTTTGCTCATGGAGTCAGCAGGTAGGGGGAGGGAAGGATACTTGTTTTACTCATGGAGTCAGCAGGTAGAGGGAGGGAAGGATACTTGTTTTACTCATGGAGTCAGCAGGTAGAGGGAGGGAAGGATACTTGTTTTACTCATGGAGTCAGCAGGTAGAGGGAGAGAAGGATACTTGTTTTACTCATGGAGTCAGCAGGTAGGGGGAGGGAAGGATACTTGTTTTACTCATGGAGTCAGCAGGTAGGGGGAGGGAAGGATACTTGTTTATATTGGTGGAAATGTTGATCATCACTGTTTAAAATAAAAACGTAGATATCTAATTTAGTGCACACGAGACATGTCTAGAATAACCTTCATCAGGTATGTAATAACCTTCATCAGGTATGTAATAACCTTCATCAGGTATGTAATAACCTTCATCAGGTATGTAATAACCTTCATCAGGTATGTAATAACCTTCATCAGGTATGTAATAACCTTCATCAGGTATGTAATAACCTTCATCAGGTATGTAATAACCTTCATCAGGTATGTAATAACCTTCATCAGGTATGTAATAACCTTCATCAGGTACACTCATAATCAAAAAGATTGGAAAGCAAAATAATCTATAAATGGGTTTTTTCATAATGCACAACTCCAGTTTCTTTGCATTAAAATTCTTCATGAACAATTACTGATTTCAAACTTTGACTGTCAAATCCTTGATATACAGCTTGAATCTGTTGAACTATTTTACTACTGTACTTAAGGAACATTTTCATACTTTTTAACATCTTTAAGGGACATACTTTGAATATTCTTGAGTTATTATTTGTTTGTCCCCTTTTGATATTTCTTAAATTTTTGTCTTTTTCAACAGGAAGTGAACTGATTTAGAACTAGTATACCAAAGCTCAACAGGTAAAACATGTAAAAGGTGGACCAGATACAGCTTCTACTGGGTTAGGGTTAGGGTTAGGGTGGACCAGATAAAGCTTCTACTGGGTTAGGGTTAGGGTTAGGGTGGACCAGATAAAGCTTCTACTGGGTTAGGGTTAGGGTGGACCAGATAAAGCTTCTACTGGGTTAGGGTTAGGGTGGACCAGATAAAGCTTCTACTGGGTTAGGGTTAGGGTTAGGGTGGACCAGATAAAGCTTCTACTGGGTTAGGGTTAGGGTGGACCAGATAAAGCTTCTACTGGGTTAGGGTTAGGGTGGACCAGATACAGCTTCTACTGGGTTAGGGTTAGGGTTAGGGTGGACCAGATAAAGCTTCTACTGGGTTAGGGTTAGGGTTAGGGTGGACCAGATAAAGCTTCTACTGGGTTAGGGTTAGGGTGGACCAGATAAAGCTTCTACTGGGTTAGGGTTAGGGTGGACCAGATAAAGCTTCTACTGGGTTAGGGTTAGGGTTAGGGTGGACCAGATAAAGCTTCTACTGGGTTAGGGTTAGGGTGGACCAGATAAAGCTTCTACTGGGTTAGGGTTAGGGTGGACCAGATACAGCTTCTACTGGGTTAGGGTTAGGGTTAGGGTGGACCAGATAAAGCTTCTACTGGGTTAGGGTTAGGGTGGACCAGATACAGCTTCTACTGGGTTAGGGTTAGGGTTAGGGTGGACCAGATAAAGCTTCTACTGGGTTAGGATTAGGGTGGACCAGATAAAGCTTCTACTGGGTTAGGGTTAGGGTGGACCAGATAAAGCTTCTACTGAGTTAGGGTTAGGGTGGACCAGATAAAGCTTCTACTGGGTTAGGGTTAGGGTGGACCAGATAAAGCTTCTACTGGGTTAGGGTTAGGGTGGACCAGATAAAGCTTCTACTGGGTTAGGGTTAGGGTGGACCAGATACAGCTTCTACTGGGTTAGGGTTAGGGTTAGGGTGGACCAGATAAAGCTTCTACTGGGTTAGGGTTAGGGTGGACCAGATACAGCTTCTACTGGGTTAGGGTTAGGGTTAGGGTGGACCAGATAAAGCTTCTACTGGGTTAGGATTAGGGTGGACCAGATAAAGCTTCTACTGGGTTAGGGTTAGGGTGGACCAGATAAAGCTTCTACTGAGTTAGGGTTAGGGTGGACCAGATAAAGCTTCTACTGGGTTAGGGTTAGGGTGGACCAGATAAAGCTTCTACTGGGTTAGGGTTAGGGTTAGGGTGGACCAGATAAAGCTGCTACTGGGTTAGGGTTAGGGTGGACCAGATAAAGCTTCTAATGGGTTAGGGTTAGGGTGGACCAGATAAAGCTTCTACTGGGTTAGGGTTAGGGTGGACCAGATAAAGCTTCTACTGGGTTAGGGTTAGGGTTAGGGTGGACCAGATAAAGCTTCTACTGGGTTAGGGTTAGGGTGGACCAGATAAAGCTTCTACTGGGTTAGGGTTAGGGTGGACCAGATAAAGCTTCTACTGGGTTAGGGTTAGGGTTAGGGTGGACCAGATAAAGCTTCTACTGGGTTAGGGTTAGGGTTAGGGTGGACCAGATAAAGCTTCTACTGGGTTAGGGTTAGGGTGGACCAGATAAAGCTTCTAATGGGTTAGGGTTAGGGTGGACCAGATAAAGCTTCTAATGGGTTAGGGTTAGGGTGGACCAGATAAAGCTTCTACTGGGTTAGGGTTAGGGTGGACCAGATAAAGCTTCTACTGGGTTAGGGTGGACCAGATAAAGCTTCTACTGGGTTAGGGTTAGGGTGGACCAGATAAAGCTTCTACTGGGTTAGGGTTAGGGTTAGGGTGGACCAGATAAAGCTTCTACTGGGTTAGGGTTAGGGTGAACCAGATAAAGTTTCTACTGGGTTAGGGTTAGGGTTAGGGTGGACCAGATAAAGCTTCTACTGGGTTAGGGTTAGGGTTAGGGTGGACCAGATAAAGCTTCTACTGGGTTAGGGTGGACCAGATAAAGCTTCTACTGGGTTAGGGTGGACCAGATAAAGCTTCTACTGGGTTAGGGTGGACCAGATAAAGCTTCTACTGGGTTAGGGTGGACCAGATAAAGCTTCTACTGGGTTAGGGTGGACCAGATAAAGCTTCTACTGGGTTAGGGTGGACCAGATAAAGCTTCTACTGGGTTAGGGTGGACCAGATAAAGCTTCTACTGAGTTAGGGTTAGGGTGGACCAGATAAAGCTTCTACTGGGTTAGGGTTAGGGTGGACCAGATAAAGCTTCTACTGGGTTAGGGTTAGGGTTAGGGTGGACCAGATAAAGCTGCTACTGGGTTAGGGTTAGGGTGGACCAGATAAAGCTTCTAATGGGTTAGGGTTAGGGTGGACCAGATAAAGCTTCTACTGGGTTAGGGTTAGGGTGGACCAGATAAAGCTTCTACTGGGTTAGGGTTAGGGTTAGGGTGGACCAGATAAAGCTTCTACTGGGTTAGGGTTAGGGTGGACCAGATAAAGCTTCTACTGGGTTAGGGTTAGGGTGGACCAGATAAAGCTTCTACTGGGTTAGGGTTAGGGTTAGGGTGGACCAGATAAAGCTTCTACTGGGTTAGGGTTAGGGTTAGGGTGGACCAGATAAAGCTTCTACTGGGTTAGGGTTAGGGTGGACCAGATAAAGCTTCTAATGGGTTAGGGTTAGGGTGGACCAGATAAAGCTTCTAATGGGTTAGGGTTAGGGTGGACCAGATAAAGCTTCTACTGGGTTAGGGTTAGGGTGGACCAGATAAAGCTTCTACTGGGTTAGGGTGGACCAGATAAAGCTTCTACTGGGTTAGGGTTAGGGTGGACCAGATAAAGCTTCTACTGGGTTAGGGTTAGGGTTAGGGTGGACCAGATAAAGCTTCTACTGGGTTAGGGTTAGGGTGAACCAGATAAAGTTTCTACTGGGTTAGGGTTAGGGTTAGGGTGGACCAGATAAAGCTTCTACTGGGTTAGGGTTAGGGTTAGGGTGGACCAGATAAAGCTTCTACTGGGTTAGGGTGGACCAGATAAAGCTTCTACTGGGTTAGGGTGGACCAGATAAAGCTTCTACTGGGTTAGGGTGGACCAGATAAAGCTTCTACTGGGTTAGGGTGGACCAGATAAAGCTTCTACTGGGTTAGGGTGGACCAGATAAAGCTTCTACTGGGTTAGGGTGGACCAGATACAGCTTCTACTGGGTTAGGGTTAGGGTGGACCAGATACAGCTTCTACTGGGTTAGGGTTAGGGTGGACCAGATACAGCTTCTACTGGGTTAGGGTGGACCAGATAAAGCTTCTACTGGGTTAGGGTGGACCAGATAAAGCTTCTACTGGGTTAGGGTGGACCAGATAAAGCTTCTACTGGGTTAGGGTGGACCAGATAAAGCTTCTACTGGGTTAGGGTGGACCAGATACAGCTTCTACTGGGTTAGGGTGGACCAGATACAGCTTCTACTGGGTTAGGGTGGACCAGATACAGCTTCTACTGGGTTAGGGTGGACCAGATAAAGCTTCTACTGGGTTAGGGTGGACCAGATAAAGCTTCTACTGGGTTAGGGTGGACCAGATACAGCTTCTACTGGGTTAGGGTTAGGGTGGACCAGATACAGCTTCTACTGGGTTAGGGTTAGGGTTAATGTGGACCAGATAAAGCTTCTACTGGGTTAGGGTTAGGGTGGACCAGATAAAGCTTCTACTGGGTTAGGGTTAGGGTGGACCAGATAAAGCTTCTAATGGGTTAGGGTGGACCAGATACAGCTTCTACTGGGTTAGGGTTAGGGTTAGGGTGGACCAGATAAAGCTTCTACTGGGTTAGGGTTAGGGTGGACCAGATAAAGCTTCTACTGGGTTAGGGTTAGGGTGGACCAGATAAAGCTTCTACTGGGTTAGGGTTAGGGTGGACCAGATAAAGCTTCTACTGGGTTAGGGTTAGGACGGACCAGATAAAGCTTCTACTGGATTAGGGTTAGGGTTAGGGTGGACCAGATAAAGCTTCTACTGGGTTAGGGTTAGGGTGGACCAGATAAAGCTTCTACTGGGTTAGGGTTAGGGTTAGGGTGGACCAGATAAAGCTTCTACTGGGTTAGGGTTAGGGTTAGGGTGGACCAGATACAGCTTCTACTGGGTTAGGGTTAGGGTTAGGGTGGACCAGATAAAGCTTCTACTGGGTTAGGGTTAGGGTGGACCAGATAAAGCTTCTACTGGGTTAGGGTTAGGGTGGACCAGATAAAGCTTCTACTGGGTTAGGGTTAGGGTTAGGGTGGACCAGATAAAGCTTCTACTGGGTTAGGGTTAGGGTTAGGGTGGACCAGATACAGCTTCTACTGGGTTAGGGTTAGGGTTAATGTGGACCAGATAAAGCTTCTACTGGGTTAGGGTTAGGGTGGACCAGATAAAGCTTCTACTGGGTTAGGGTTAGGGTGGACCAGATAAAGCTTCTACTGGGTTAGGGTGGACCAGATACAGCTTCTACTGGGTTAGGGTTAGGGTTAGGGTGGACCAGATAAAGCTTCTACTGGGTTAGGGTTAGGGTGGACCAGATAAAGCTTCTACTGGGTTAGGGTTAGGGTGGACCAGATAAAGCTTCTACTGGGTTAGGGTTAGGGTTAGGACGGACCAGATAAAGCTTCTACTGGATTAGGGTTAGGGTTAGGGTGGACCAGATAAAGCTTCTACTGGGTTAGGGTTAGGGTGGACCAGATAAAGCTTCTACTGGGTTAGGGTTAGGGTTAGGGTGGACCAGATAAAGCTTCTACTGGGTTAGGGTTAGGGTTAGGGTGGACCAGATACAGCTTCTACTGGGTTAGGGTTAGGGTTAGGGTGGACCAGATAAAGCTTCTACTGGGTTAGGGTTAGGGTGGACCAGATAAAGCTTCTACTGGGTTAGGGTTAGGGTGGACCAGATAAAGCTTCTACTGGGTTAGGGTTAGGGTTAGGGGGGACCAGATAAAGCTTCTACTGGGTTAGGGTTAGGGTGAACCAGATACAGCTTCTACTGGGTTAGGGTTAGGGTGGACCAGATAAAGCTTCTACTGGGTTAGGGTTAGGGTTAGGGTGGACCAGATAAAGCTTCTACTGGATGAATGACTAAAATAACACTGAAGTTTATAACAACTCCTTAATCATAGTTCCTCCATGTTTGACACCTTAGAGTCTACCCTTGTAATTGTAAGAAGTTTATAACAACACCTTAATTATAGTTCCTCCATGTTTGACACCTTAGAGTCTACCCTTGTAATTGTAATAAGTTTATAACAACACCTTAATCATAGTTCCTCCATGTTTGACACCTTAGAGTCTACCCTTGTAATTGTAATAAGTTTAAAACAACACCTTAATCATAGTTCCTCCATGTTTGACACCTTAGAGTCTACCCTTGTAATTGTAATAAGTTAATAACAACACCTTAATTATAGTTCCTCCATGTTTGACACCTTAGAGTCTACACTTGTATTTGTAAGAAGGTCTTAATTATAGTTCCTCCATGTTTGACACCTTATAGTCTACACTTGTAATTGTAAGAAGGTCTTAATTATAGTTCCTCCATGTTTGACACCTTAGAGTCTACACTTGTGATTGTAAGAAGGTCTTAATTATAGTTCCTCCATGTTTGACACCTTAGAGTCTACACTTGTAATTGTAAGAAGGTCTTAATTATAGTTCCTCCATGTTTGACACCTTATAGTCTACACTTGTAATTGTAAGAAGGTCTTAATTATAGTTCCTCCATGTTTGACACCTTAGAGTCTACACTTGTAATTGTAAGAAGGTCTTAATTATAGTTCCTCCACGTTTGACACCTTATAGTCTACACTTGTAATTGTAAGAAGTTTATAACAACACCTTAATTATAGTTCCTCCATGTTTGACACCTTAGAGTCTACACTTGTAATTGTAAGAAGGTCTTAATTATAGTTCCCCCATGTTTGACACCTTAGAGTCTACACTTGTAATTGTAAGAAGTTTATAACACCTTAATTATAGTTCCTCCATGTTTGACACCTTATAGTCTACACTCGTAATTGTAAGAAGGTCTTAATTATAGTTCCTCCATGTTTGACACCTTAGAGTTTACACTTGTAATTGTAAGAAGGTCTTAATTATAGTTCCTCCATGTTTGACACCTTATAGTCTACACTTGTAATTGTAAGAAGGTCTTAATTATAGTTCCTCCATGTTTGACACCTTAGAGTCTACACTTGTAATTGTAAGAAGGTCTTAATTATAGTTCCTCCATGTTTGACACCTTAGAGTCTACACTTGTAATTGTAAGAAGGTCTTAATTATAGTTCCTCCATGTTTGACACCTTAGAGTCTACACTTGTAATTGTAAGAAGTTTATAACAACACCTTAATTATAGTTCCTCCATGTTTGACACCTTAGAGTCTACACTTGTAATTGTAAGAAGGTCTTAATTATAGTTCCCCCATGTTTGACACCTTAGAGTCTACACTTGTAATTGTAAGAAGGTCTTAATTATAGTTCCTCCATGTTTGACACCTTATAGTCTACACTTGTAATTGTAAGAAGGTCTTAATTATAGTTCCTCCATGTTTGACACCTTAGAGTCTACACTTGTAATTGTAAGAAGGTCTTAATTATAGTTCCTCCACGTTTGACACCTTATAGTCTACACTTGTAATTGTAAGAAGTTTATAACAACACCTTAATTATAGTTCCTCCATGTTTGACACCTTATAGTCTACACTTGTAATTGTAAGAAGTTTATAACAACACCTTAATTATAGTTCCTCCATGTTTGACACCTTAAGAGTCTACACTTGTAATTGTAAGAAGGTCTTAATTATAGTTCCTCCATGTTTGACACCTTAGAGTCTACACTTGTAATTGTAAGAAGGTCTTAATTATAGTTCCTCCATGTTTGACACCTTATAGTCTACACTTGTAATTGTAAGAAGGTCTTAATTATAGTTCCTCCATGTTTGACACCTTAGAGTCTACACTTGTAATTGTAAGAAGTTTATAACAACACCTTAATTATAGTTCCTCCATGTTTGACACCTTAGAGTCTACACTTGTAATTGTAAGAAGGTCTTAATTATAGTTCCTCCATGTTTGACACCTTAGTCTACACTTGTAATTGTAAGAAGGTCTTAATTATAGTTCCTCCATGTTTGACACCTTATAGTCTACACTTGTAATTGTAAGAAGGTCTTAATTATAGTTCCTCCATGTTTGACACCTTAGAGTCTACACTTGTAATTGTAAGAAGGTCTTAATTATAGTTCCTCCACGTTTGACACCTTATAGTCTACACTTGTAATTGTAAGAAGTTTATAACAACACCTTAATTATAGTTCCTCCATGTTTGACACCTTAGAGTCTACACTTGTAATTGTAAGAAGGTCTTAATTATAGTTCCTCCATGTTTGACACCTTATAGTCTACACTTGTAATTGTAAGAAGGTCTTAATTATAGTTCCTCCATGTTTGACACCTTATAGTCTACACTTGTAATTGTAAGAAGGTCTTAATTATAGTTCCTCCATGTTTGACACCTTAGAGTCTACACTTGTAATTGTAAGAAGTTTATAACAACACCTTAATTATAGTTCCTCCATGTTTGACACCTTAGAGTCTACACTTGTAATTGTAAGAAGGTCTTAATTATAGTTCCTCCATGTTTGACACCTTAGAGTCTACACTTGTAATTGTAAGAAGGTCTTAATTATAGTTCCTCCATGTTTGACACCTTAGAGTCTACACTTGTAATTGTAAGAAGTTTATAACAACACCTTAATTATAGTTCCTCCATGTTTGACACCTTAGAGTCTACACTTGTAATTGTAAGAAGTTTATAACAACACCTTAATTATAGTTCCTCCATGTTTGACACCTTAGAGTCTACACTTGTAATTGTAAGAAGGTCTTAATTATAGTTCCTCCATGTTTGACACCTTAGAGTCTACACTTGTAATTGTAAGAAGGTCTTAATTATAGTTCCTCCATGTTTGACACCTTAGAGTCTACACTTGTAATTGTAAAAAGGTCTTAATTATAGTTCCTCCATGTTTGAAACCTTAGAGTCTACACTTGTAATTGTAAGAAGGTCTTAATTATAGTTCCTCCATGTTTGACACCTTAGCGTCTACACTTGTAATTGTAAGAAGGTCTTAATTATAGTTTCTCCATGTTTGACACCTTAGAGTCTACACTTGTAATTGTAAGAAGGTCTTAATTATAGTTCCTCCATGTTTGACACCTTAGAGTCTACACTTGTAATTGTAAGAAGGTCTTAATTATAGTTCCTCCATGTTTGACACCTTAGAGTCTACACTTGTAATTGTAAGAAGGTCTTAATTATAGTTCCTCCATGTTTGACACCTTATAGTCTACACTTGTAATTGTAAGAAGGTCTTAATTATAGTTCCTCCATGTTTGACACCTTAGAGTCTACACTTGTAATTGTAAGAAGGTCTTAATTATAGTTCCTCCACGTTTGACACCTTATAGTCTACACTTGTAATTGTAAGAAGTTTATAACAACACCTTAATTATAGTTCCTCCATGTTTGACACCTTATAGTCTACACTTGTAATTGTAAGAAGTTTATAACAACACCTTAATTATAGTTCCTCCATGTTTGACACCTTAGAGTCTACACTTGTAATTGTAATAAGTTTATAACAACACCTTAATTATAGTTCCTCCATGTTTGACACCTTAGAGTCTACACTTGTAATTGTAAGAAGGTCTTAATTATAGTTCCTCCATGTTTGACACCTTAGAGTCTACACTTGTAATTGTAAGAAGGTCTTAATTATAGTTCCTCCACGTTTGACACCTTATAGTCTACACTTGTAATTGTAAGAAGTTTATAACAACACCTTAATTATAGTTCCTCCATGTTTGACACCTTATAGTCTACACTTGTAATTGTAAGAAGTTTATAACAACACCTTAATTATAGTTCCTCCATGTTTGACACCTTAGCGTCTACACTTGTAATTGTAATAAGTTTATAACAACACCTTAATTATAGTTCCTCCATGTTTGACACCTTAGAGTCTACACTTGTAATTGTAAGAAGGTCTTAATTATAGTTCCTCCATGTTTGACACCTTAGAGTCCACACTTGTAATTGTAAGAAGGTCTTAATTATAGTTCCTCCATGTTTGACACCTTATAGTCTACACTTGTAATTGTAAGAAGGTCTTAATTATAGTTCCTCCATGTTTGACACCTTAGAGTCTACACTTGTAATTGTAAGAAGTTTATAACAACACCTTAATTATAGTTCCTCCATGTTTGACACCTTAGAGTCTACACTTGTAATTGTAAGAAGGTCTTAATTATAGTTCCTCCATGTTTGACACCTTATAGTCTACACTTGTAATTGTAAGAAGGTCTTAATTATAGTTCCTCCATGTTTGACACCTTAGAGTCTACACTTGTAATTGTAAGAAGGTCTTAATTATAGTTCCTCCATGTTTGACACCTTATAGTCTACACTTGTAATTGTAAGAAGGTCTTAATTATAGTTCCTCCATGTTTGACACCTTAGAGTCTACACTTGTAATTGTAAGAAGGTCTTAATTATAGTTCCTCCACGTTTGACACCTTATAGTCTACACTTGTAATTGTAAGAAGTTTACAACAACACCTTAATTATAGTTCCTCCATGTTTGACACCTTAGAGTCTACACTTGTAATTGTAAGAGGGTCTTAATTATAGTTCCTCCATGTTTGACACCTTAGAGTCTACACTTGTAATTGTAAGAAGGTCTTAATTATAGTTCCTCCATGTTTGACACCTTAGAGTCTACACTTGTAATTGTAAGAAGGTCTTAATTATAGTTCCTCCATGTTTGACACCTTAGAGTCTACACTTGTAATTGTAAGAAGGTCTTAATTATAGTTCCTCCATGTTTGACACCTTAGAGTCTACACTTGTAATTGTAAGAAGGTCTTAATTATAGTTCCTCCATGTTTGACACCTTAGAGTCTACACTTGTAATTGTAAGAAGGTCTTAATTATAGTTCCTCCACGTTTGACACCTTATAGTCTACACTTGTAATTGTAAGAAGTTTATAACAACACCTTAATTATAGTTCCTCCATGTTTGACACCTTATAGTCTACACTTGTAATTGTAAGAAGTTTATAACAACACCTTAATTATAGTTCCTCCATGTTTGACACCTTAGAGTCTACACTTGTAATTGTAATAAGTTTATAACAACACCTTAATTATAGTTCCTCCATGTTTGACACCTTAGAGTCTACACTTGTAATTGTAAGAAGGTCTTAATTATAGTTCCTCCATGTTTGACACCTTAGAGTCTACACTTGTAATTGTAAGAAGGTCTTAATTATAGTTCCTCCATGTTTGACACCTTATAGTCTACACTTGTAATTGTAAGAAGTTTATAACAACACCTTAATTATAGTTCCTCCATGTTTGACACCTTATAGTCTACACTTGTAATTGTAAGAAGTTTATAACAACACCTTAATTATAGTTCCTCCATGTTTGACACCTTAGAGTCTACACTTGTAATTGTAATAAGTTTATAACAACACCTTAATTATAGTTCCTCCATGTTTGACACCTTAGAGTCTACACTTGTAATTGTAAGAAGGTCTTAATTATAGTTCCTCCATGTTTGACACCTTAGAGTCCACACTTGTAATTGTAAGAAGGTCTTAATTATAGTTCCTCCATGTTTGACACCTTATAGTCTACACTTGTAATTGTAAGAAGGTCTTAATTATAGTTCCTCCATGTTTGACACCTTAGAGTCTACACTTGTAATTGTAAGAAGTTTATAACAACACCTTAATTATAGTTCCTCCATGTTTGACACCTTAGAGTCTACACTTGTAATTGTAAGAAGGTCTTAATTATAGTTCCTCCATGTTTGACACCTTATAGTCTACACTTGTAATTGTAAGAAGGTCTTAATTATAGTTCCTCCATGTTTGACACCTTAGAGTCTACACTTGTAATTGTAAGAAGGTCTTAATTATAGTTCCTCCATGTTTGACACCTTATAGTCTACACTTGTAATTGTAAGAAGGTCTTAATTATAGTTCCTCCATGTTTGACACCTTAGAGTCTACACTTGTAATTGTAAGAAGGTCTTAATTATAGTTCCTCCATGTTTGACACCTTAGAGTCTACACTTGTAATTGTAAGAAGTTTATAACAACACCTTAATTATAGTTCCTCCATGTTTGACACCTTAGAGTCTACACTTGTAATTGTAAGAAGGTCTTAATTATAGTTCCTCCATGTTTGACACCTTATAGTCTACACTTGTAATTATAAGAAGGTCTTAATTATAGTTCCTCCATGTTTGACACCTTATAGTCTACACTTGTAATTGTAAGAAGATCTTAATTATAGTTCCTCCATGTTTGACACCTTAGAGTCTACACTTGTAATTGTAAGAAGTTTATAACAACACCTTAATTATAGTTCCTCCATGTTTGACACCTTAGAGTCTACACTTGTAATTATAAGAAGGTATGGTAATACAAATCACATGATAGAAGGACAAACTGCAATGAACAATGTTCAATTGTGTGTTTTGCAATGCCATGGATAAAATAGCTGAAATCATCTACACTCCCTTTCAAAAGGTCTATTTTTGACCTTTTCTGAGCATGTCCTGCAACTTTGGGATAATTTTTTTCACAAGAAAATAGCTGAAATCAGTTATATACATGTAACTGAAAGAAATCCTCACTGTAATACAATATGTAATGGGAGAAGCCTGTTTAAGTTGTTTAACTTGTGTAATACAATATGTAATGGGAGAAGACTGTTTAAGTTGTTTAACTTGTGCAATACAATATGTAATGGGAGAAGCCTGTTTAAGTTGTTTAACTTGTGTAATACAATATGTAATGGGAGAAGCCTGTTTTAAGTTGTTCAACTTGTGTAATACAATATGTAATGGGAAAAGCCTGTTTAAGTTGTTTAACTTGTGTAATACAATATGTAATGGGAGAAGACTGTTTAAGTTGTTTAACTTGTGTAATACAATATGTAATGGGAGAAGACTGTTTAAGTTGTTTAACTTGTGTAATACAATATGTAATGGGAGAAGCCTGTTTAAGTTGTTTAACTTGTGTAATACAATATGTAATGGGAAAAGCCTGTTTAAGTTGTTTAACTTGTGTAATACAATATGTAATGGGAGAAGACTGTTTAAGTTGTTTAACTTGTGTAATACAATATGTAATGGGAGAAGACTGTTTAAGTTGTTTAACTTATGTAATACAATATGTAATGGGAAAAGCCTGTTTAAGTTGTTTAACTTGTGTAATACAATATGTAATGGGAAAAGACTGTTTAAGTTGTTTAACTTGTGTAATACAATATGTAATGGGAGAAGACTGTTTAAGTTGTTTAACTTGTGTAATACAATATGTAATGGGAGAAGACTGTTTAAGTTGTTTAACTTGTGTAATACAATATGTAATGGGAGAAGACTGTTTAAGTTGTTTAACTTGTGTAATACAATATGTAATGGGAGAAGCCTGTTTAAGTTGTTTAACTTGTGTAATACAATATGTAATGGGAGAAGACTGTTTAAGTTGTTTAACTTGTGTAATACAATATGTAATGGGAGAAGCCTGTTTAAGTTGTTTAACTTGTGTAATACAATATGTAATGGGAGAAGACTGTTTAAGTTGTTTAACTTGTGTAATACAATATGTAATGGGAGAAGACTGTTAAGTTGTTTAACTTGTGTAATACAATATGTAATGGGAAAAGCCTGTTTAAGTTGTTTAACTTGTGTAATACAATATGTAATGGGAAAAGACTGTTTAAGTTGTTTAACTTGTGTAATACAATATGTAATGGGAGAAGCCTGTTTAAGTTGTTTAACTTGTGTAATACAATATGTAATGGGAGAATCCTGTTTAAGTTGTTTAACTTGTGTAATACAATATGTAATGGGAGAAGACTGTTTAAGTTGTTTAACTTGTGTCTTATCCTTTACATGTAAATGCTCCCTTGTTTTATATGTTAAATGATCATGACTTACATGTAAATGCTCCCTTGTTTTATATGTTAAACGATCATGACTTAAATGTAAATGCTCCCTTGTTTTATATGTTAAACGATCATGACTTAAATGTAAACGCTCCCTTGTTTTATATGTTAAACGATCATGACTTAAATGTAAATGCTCCCTTGTTTTATATGTTAAACGATCATGACTTAAATGTAAACGCTCCCTTGTTTTATATGTTAAACGATCATGACTTAAATGTAAACGCTCCCTTGTTTTATATGTTAAACGATCATGACTTAAATGTAAACGCTCTCTTGTTTTATATGTTAAACGATCATGACTTAAATGTAAACGCTCCCTTGTTTTATATGTTAAACGATCATGACTTAAATGTAAACGCTCCCTTGTTTTATATGTTAAACGATCATGACTTAAATGTAAATGCTCCCTTGTTTTATATGTTAAACGATCATGACCTACATGTAAACGCTCCCTTGTTTTATATGTTAAATGATCATGACTTACATGTAAACGCTCCCTTGTTTTATATGTTAAATGATCATGATTTAAATGTAAATGCTCCCTTGTTTTATATGTTAAACGATCATGACTTAAATGTAAATGCTCCCTTGTTTTATATGTTAAACGATCATGACTTTATATGTTAAATGATCATGACTTACATGTAAATGCTCCCTTTGGGGACATGATTTGGAAAATAAAAGTATTATATTCTATTCTATTCTATATCACTACAATTTTATGTTTTACCATCAAAATTCCTCCAGTCATATAAAAAACAGTTGTAACATTAACATTTCAGTACATATAAGTTTTCCTATAATATTCAGCTGACTTCAGTGTGGGAGAATGACAGAATTCTATAAGAACAGCTGCCATCAGTTAAAACAAATTCCCAAGTCTTCAGACAATTATACACCATTATCAGTGCATGTATAAAACAAATAGTTCTACAGGAGTTAATCAAACATATATTCAGAGTGCACAGGTATTTCATTGAAGAATATATAGTAAAAGTACATCATAGAGTTTTAATAGCTGAAACATGTCTCAAGTTAACATGAATTTATAGTGAATTATTAACTAACTGAATGGGAATAATTGTATGTAATCATCAGAAAATAATGTAATCATCAGAAAATAATGGACTCAACCCTAAGTTACTAGAGTGGTGTGGCTTCTTTTTTTATTTGTAATAGGTAAATGTAATACATGGAACTTCAGAGTAGGCGTTTGTTGCCACTTCATTTTTCATTCCTATTCAACTCTCCATATAATACTATAGGTAAATGTAATACATGGAACTTCAGAGTAGGCCTTTGTTGCCACTTCATTTTTCATCCCTACCCAGCATTTGTTGCCACTTCATTTTTCATCCCTACCCAACTCTCCATATAATACTTTTCCAGTGGCAGTCAAAAGTCGTTGACCCATGTCCCTTCCCTCATATCTAGATCTACATATAGACCCATCCCTTCCCTCATATCTAGATCTACATATAGACCCATCCCTTCCCTCATATTTAGATCTACATATAGACCCATGTCCCTTCCCTCATATCTAGATCTACATATAGACCCATCCCTTCCCTCATATCTAGATCTACATATAGACCCATCCCTTCCCTCATATTTAGATCTACATATAGACCCATGTCCCTTCCCTCATATCTAGATCTACATATAGACCCATCCCTTCCCTCATATCTAGATCTACATATAGACCCATCCCTTCCCTCATATTTAGATCTACATATAGACCCATGTCTCTTCCCTCATATTTAGATCTACATATAGACCCATGTCCCTTCCCTCATATCTAGATCTACATATAGACCCATGTCCCTTCCCTCATATCTAGATCTACATATAGACCCATCCCTTCCCTCATATCTAGATCTACATATAGACCCATGTCCCTTCCCTCATATCTAGATCTACATATAGACCCATCCCTTCCCTCATATCTAGATCTACATATAGATCCATCTCTTCCCTCATATCTAGATCTACACATAGACCCATCCCTTCCCTCATATCTAGATCTACATATAGACCCACCCCTTCCCTCATATCTAGATCTACATATAGACCCATCCCTTCCCTCATATCTAGATCTACATATAGACCCATGTCCCTTCCCTCATATCTAGATCTACATATAGACCCATCCCTTCCCTCATATCTAGATCTATATATAGACCCACCCCTTCCCTCATATCTAGATCTACATATAGACCCATGTCTCTTCACTCATATCTAGATCTACATATAGATCCATGTCTCTTCCCTCATATCTAGATCTACATATAGACCCATCTCTTCCCTCATATCTAGATCTACATATAGTTTTTATATATTATTGAACATGTTCTCCTCCAGAAAATAGCTTAAATACTGTTCGCTGGACATTAAACAATAATTATGCCTTTCAATAAAGGGCGGTACTAAGTACTTTTACCACTTAAAATGGTCATCGGTACCTCCTGATTTTAAAGAATGTTGTATAAGATTTTCATCAAAATTGTTCAAAAGTACTGGGAAAAAGATAATTTAAAAAGTCAATAAGAATTTTGAATATTATAAAGTATACATGCACTTAGCTATTGGAATGTCGGTCTGAATACAACAATCCTAAATTCATGAAATATTACAAAGCAACCACATGTTTAAAATACTGCATAGATCAAGAAGAGATATGAAATGTTCAATATTTTTAGATTACACCAGAAAAAATCTGACAGATAATCAAAGAAAATAACTACAACTGACAACAAGAAAAACACATTTAACTTACAGTACAACACATTGTTAATACAAAACAAACTAAAAACAGACTAAATAGTTTGGTAAGAGTCTTTGAATTCATGTAATTTACTGATGATTTCTTAAAAGCAGCTGATAATAATACAGTACATTTTACCCAGAAACAAATAAATAAAATAAAAATGCAGCTGTATTGATGGTTTGGTTAAGCTTGGTTTTCTGGTGTTTAATGCCACTTTCAACAATATTTGAGCTATATCGTGGCAGTCAGATTTATTGGTGCAGGAAACCAGAGTACCCGGAGAAAACCACCGACCTGTCGCAAGTTACTAACAAACTTTATCACATAATGTTGTATAGAGAAAACCACCGACCTGTCGCAAGTGACTAACAAACTTTATCACATAATGTTGCATCGAGTACACATTGACTGAGTGAGATTCAAACTCAGAATGTTAGTGGTGATAGGCACTGATTGCATAGGTAGTTATTAATCCAACTACCATACGATCACGATGACACCCTTTGTAAAACAACTCTGCAACATATCATAGATGTACTGTATTATTTATAAGGTACAAGTAGAAAGTACCATGAGTCAGAAGTTGCTGTTTGTCTGCAGACTGAGTGCTATAAACCAGCAATAAAAGTACTGTTTTTTAACCCCCAATCTATAGACGGATTTTCTACTATGTCCACTTACACACAAATTCTAAATTCTAAACCCCTTCTGGAAAGTCCCTTTTTTCATACAGCCTTTCTGCAGTCATGCTCTGTAGAGTTTTAAAAAGAAATCGGTTTTTCTTCTTCATTTTATGACAAATTGACATTTAAATAAAGACACACAGTGTTATTACTAGACAATGATTTAACTCTGACTATGTTTACTTCCTAGACAGATTGTCTCCCCTTGTAATCCTCCTAGACAGATTGTCTCCCCTTGTAATCTAAAGATGATTAGAAATGAGAGGTAAATCAGATTATAATTCTGTTACACAATGTATCATCTATATAAATATACAGTCTGATAATATCTTTTTTTTAACATTTAAATTATACAATACTTTCATTTTTCTGCTTTTTGATAAAAAAAAAAAAAGAAGGTTTGTTGATCTGAACTTGGTGACCTCTAAACTCTTAAGTATTACTGTAACATGTATCAGTAAATAAACGTTCAAGAATACCGAAGGGGCAATCAAAAATGGACAATCCAGAGAAACTGGCAAAGACAAACAAAACCATAACACAACACAACATGTGTTTGACACCTCGATACGCAAACAAACACAAATAACGTAAATAAGACAAATATATTGACACTCTTAAACATGATAGCCAAAACTGACCAATGTTACCTATGTCTGATTACACATATATTGACACTCTTAAACATGATAGCAAAAACTGACCATGGTTACCTGTGTCTGATTAAACATATATTGACACTCTTAAACATGATAGCCAAAACTGACCATGGTTACCTACGTCTGATTACACATATATTGACACTCTTAAACATGACAGCCAAAACTGACCATGGTTACCTATGTCTGATTACACATATATTGACACTCTTAAACATGATAGCCAAAACTGACCATGGTTACCTATGTCTGATTACAAATATATTGACACTCTTAAACATGATAGCCAAAACTGACCATGGTTACCTATGTCTGATTACACATATATTGACACTCTTAAACATGATAGCCAAAACTGACCATGGTTACCTATGTCTGATTACAAATATATTGACACTCTTAAACATGATAGCCAAAACTGACCATGGTTACCTATGTCTGATTACAAATATATTGACACTCTTAAACATGATAGCCAAAATTGACCATGGTTACCTGTGTCTGATTACACATATATTGACACTCTTAAACATGATAGCAAAAACTGACCATGGTTACCTGTGTCTGATTAAACATATATTGACACTCTTAAACATGATAGCCAAAACTGACCATGGTTACCTACGTCTGATTACACATATATTGACACTCTTAAACATGACAGCCAAAACTGACCATGGTTACCTATGTCTGATTACACATATATTGACACTCTTAAACATGATAGCCAAAACTGACCATGGTTACCTATGTCTGATTACACATATATTGACACTCTTAAACATGATAGCCAAAACTGACCATGGTTACCTATGTCTGATTACACATATATTGACACTCTTAAACATGATAGCCAAAACTGACCATGGTTACCTATGTCTGATTACAAATATATTGACACTCTTAAACATGATAGCCAAAACTGACCATGGTTACCTATGTCTGATTAAACATATATTGACACTCTTAAACATGATAGCCAAAATTGACCATGGTTACCTGTGTCTGATTACACATATATTGACACTCTTAAACATGATAGCCAAAACTGACCATGGTTACCTATGTCTGATTAAACATATATTGACACTCTTAAACATGATAGCCAAAACTGACCATGGTTACCTATGTCTGATTACAAATATATTGACACTCTTAAACATGATAGCCAAAACTGACCATGGTTACCTATGGGCTGATTACACATATATTGACACTCTTCAGATTAAGGAAACATTATTACATTTTCCCCCACCCCTTTTTTTGACAAAATGTTGGTCTGCCCCACCAACACCCCCCCCCCCCCCTCCCCCCCCCCCCCCCCCTTTTCCCTCTATTTGGAACAAAAAAAATGTAGAGAAAATCCTCTTTTGAAAAAGTCTGGATCTGCTTCTGTTTATCATTACATAACATTTACCGTCACTTTTTCATGATGTCCTTGATAGATAAAATTAATGTAATTTCATAATGCTGAATTATGTCCATTATGTCAACAATGACATCCAAAATAACAAAATATTTGTAGCATGTGTACAAGGTTGAACCAGTTAAAAACCACAGCACTTAACATTATATAATAAACAAGTAGAGACCAGTAAACAACCACAGCACTTAACTTTATATAATAAACAAGTAGAGACAAGTAAACAACCACAGCACTTAACATTATATAATAAACAAGTAGAGACCAGTAAACAACCACAGCACTTAACTTTATATAATAAACAAGTAGAGACAAGTAAACAACCACAGCACTTAACATTATATAATAAACAAGTAGAGACCAGTAAACAACCACAGCACTTAACATTATATAATAAACAAGTAGAGACCAGTAAACAACCACAGCACTTAACTTTATATAATAAACAAGTAGAGACAAGTAAAAAACCAAAGCACTTAACATTATATAATAAACAAGTAGAGACCAGTAAACAACCACAGCACTTAACATTATATAATAAACAAGTAGAGACCAGTAAACAACCACAGCACTTAACTTTATATAATAAACAAGTAGAGACAAGTAAAAAACCAGAGCACTTAACATTATATAATAAACAAGTAGAGACCAGTAAACAACCACAGCACTTAACATTATATAATAAACAAGTAGAGACCAGTAAACAACCACAGCACTTAACATTATATAATAAACAAGTAGAGACCAGTAAACAACCACAGCACTTAACTTTATATAATAAACAAGTAGAGACAAGTAAAAAACCACAGCACTTAACATTATGTAATAAACAAGTAGAGACCAGTAAACAACCACAGCACTTAACATTATGTAATAAACAAGTAGAGACCAGTAAACAACCACAGCACTTAACATTATGTAATAAACAAGTAGAGACAAGTAAAAAACCACAGCACTTAACATTATATAATAAACAAGTAGAGACCAGTAAACAACCACAGCACTTAACTTTATATAATAAACAAGTAGAGACCAGTAAACAACCACAGCACTTAACATCATATAATAAACAAGTAGAGACCAGTAAACAACCACAGCACTTAACATTATATAATAAACAAGTAGAGACCAGTAAACAACCACAGCACTTAACATTATATAATAAACAAGTAGAGACCAGTAAAAAACCACAGCACTTAACATTATGTAATAAACAAGTAGAGACAAATAAAAAACCACAGCACTTAACTTTATATAATAAACAAGTAGAGACCAGTAAACAACCACAGCACTTAACATTATATAATAAACAAGTAGAGACCAGTAAACAACCACAGCACTTAACTTTATATAATAAACAAGTAGAGACCAGTAAACAACCACAGCACTTAACATCATATAATAAACAAGTAGAGACCAGTAAACAACCACAGCACTTAACATTATATAATAAACAAGTAGAGACCAGTAAACAACCACAGCACTTAACATTATATAATAAACAAGTAGAGACCAGTAAAAAACCACAGCACTTAACATTATGTAATAAACAAGTAGAGACAAATAAAAAACCACAGCACTTAACTTTATATAATAAACAAGTAGAGACCAGTAAACAACCACAGCACTTAACATTATATAATAAACAAGTAGACCAGTAAACAACCACAGCACTTAACTTTATATAATAAACAAGTAGAGACCAGTAAACAGCCACAGCACTTAACATTATATAATAAACAAGTAGAGACCAGTAAAAAACCACAGCACTTAACATTATATAATAAACAAGTAGAGACCAGTAAACAACCACAGCACTTAACTTTATATAATAAACAAGTAGAGACAAGTAAAAAAACCACAGCACTTAACTTTATATAATAAACAAGTAGAGACCAGTAAACAACCACAGCACTTAACATTATATAATAAACAAGTAGAGACCAGTAAAAAACCACAGCACTTAACATTATATAATAAACAAGTAGAGACCAGTAAACAACCACAGCACTTAACATTATATAATAAACAAGTAGAGACCAGTAAACAACCACAGCACTTAACTTTATATAATAAACAAGTAGAGACAAGTAAACAACCACAGCACTTAACATTATGTAATAAACAAGTAGAGACAAGTAAAAAACCACAGCACTTAACATTATATAATAAACAAGTAGAGACAAGTAAAAAACCACAGCACTTAACATTATATAATAAACAAGTAGAGACAAGTAAAAAACCAGGGCACTTAACATTATGTAATAAACAAGTAGAGACAAGTAAAAAACCACAGCACTTAA
Organism: Bathymodiolus septemdierum; assembly: GCA_963383655.1. Lineage (NCBI taxonomy): Eukaryota > Metazoa > Mollusca > Bivalvia > Mytilida > Modiolidae > Bathymodiolus > Bathymodiolus septemdierum. The sequence goes on from OY726524.1 coordinate 1,099,550, forward strand.
CATTATATAATAAACAAGTAGAGACAAGTAAACAACCACAGCATCTAACATTATATAATAAACAAGTAGAGACAAGTAAAAAACCACAGCACTTAAAATTATGTAATAAACAAGTAGAGACAAGTAAACAACCACAGCACTTAACTTTATATAATAAACAAGTAGAGACAAGTAAACAACCACAGGACTTAACTTTATATAATAAACAAGTAGAGACAAGTAAACAACCACAGCACTTAACATTATGTAATAAACAAGTAGAGACAAGTAAAAAAACCAGAGCACTTAACATTATGTAATAAACAAGTAGAGACAAATAAAAAACCACAGCACTTAACTTTATATAATAAACAAGTAGAGACAAGTAAAAAACCACAGCACTTAACATTATATAATAAACAAGTAGAGACAAGTAAAAAACCACAGCACTTAACATTATGTAATAAACAAGTAGAGACAAGTAAACAACCACAGCACTTAACTTTATATAATAAACAAGTAGAGACCAGTAAACAACCACAGCACTTAACATTATATAATAAACAAGTAGAGACAAGTAAAAAACCACAGCACTTAACATTATGTAATAAACAAGTAGAGACAAGTAAACAACCACAGCACTTAACTTTATATAATAAACAAGTAGAGACCAGTAAACAACCACAGCACTTAACTTTATATAATAAAAAAGTAGAGACAAGTAAACAACCACAGCACTTAACATTATGTAATAAACAAGTAGAGACCAGTAAAAAACCACAGCACTTAACATTATGTAATAAACAAGTAGAGACAAATAAAAAACACAGCACTTAACTTTATATAATAAACAAGTAGAGACAAGTAAAAAACCACAGCACTTAACATTATGTAATAAACAAGTAGAGACAAATAAAAAACCACAGCACTTAACTTTATATAATAAACAAGTAGAGACCAGTAAAAAACCACAGCACTTAACATTATGTAATAAACAAGTAGAGACCAGTAAAAAACCACAGCACTTAACATTATGTAATAAACAAGTAGAGACCAGTAAAAAACCACAGCACTTAACATTATGTAATAAACAAGTAGAGACAAATAAAAAACCACAGCACTTAACTTTATATAATAAACAAGTAGAGACAAGTAAAAAACCACAGCACTTAACTTTATGTAATAAACAAGTACAGACAAGTAAACAACCACAGCACTTAACATTATATAATAAACAAGTAGAGAGCAGTAAAAAACCACAGCACTTAACATTATGTAATAAACAAGTAGAGACAAATAAAAAACCACAGCACTTAACATTATATAATAAACAAGTAGAGACCAGTAAAAAACCACAGCACTTAACATTATATAATAAACAAGCAGAGACCAGTAAAAAACCACAGCACTTAACATTATGTAATAAACAAGTAGAGACAAGTAAACAACCACAGCACTTAACATTATATAATAAACAAGCAGAGACCAGTAAAAAACCACAGCACTTAACATTATGTAATAAACAAGTAGAGACCAGTAAAAAACCACAGCACTTAACATTATGTAATAAACAAGTAGAGACAAGTAAAAAACACAGCACTTAACTTTATGTAATAAACAAGTAGAGACCAGTAAACAACCACAGCACTTAACATTATGTAATAAACAAGTAGAGACAAATAAAAAACCACAGCACTTAACATTATATAATAAACAAGTAGAGACCAGTAAAAAACCACAGCACTTAACATTATATAATAAACAAGCAGAGACCAGTAAAAAACCACAGCACTTAACATTATGTAATAAACAAGTAGAGACAAGTAAACAACCACAGCACTTAACATTATATAATAAACAAGCAGAGACCAGTAAAAAACCACAGCACTTAACATTATGTAATAAACAAGTAGAGACCAGTAAAAAAACCACAGCACTTAACATTATGTAATAAACAAGTAGAGACAAGTAAAAAACCACAGCACTTAACTTTATGTAATAAACAAGTAGAGACCAGTAAACAACCACAGGACTTAACTTTATGTAATAAACAAGTAGAGACCAGTAAACAACCACAGCACTTAACATTATGTAATAAACAAGTAGAGACCAGTAAACAACCACAGCACTTAACTTTATATAATAAACAAGTAGAGACAAGTAAAAAACCACAGCACTTAACATTATGTAATAAACAAGTAGAGACCAGTAAAAAACCACAGCACTTAACATTATGTAATAAACAAGTAGAGACCAGTAAACAACCACAGCACTTAACGTTATATAATAAACAAGTAGAGACAAGTAAAAAACCACAGCACTTAACTTTATGTAATAAACAAGTAGAGACCAGTAAACAACCACAGCACTTAACTTTATGTAATAAACAAGTAGAGACAAGTAAAAAACCACAGCACTTGACTTTATATAATAAACAAGTAGAGACAAGTAAAAAACCACAGCACTTAACATTATGTAATAAACAAGTAGAGACAAGTAAAAAACCACAGCATCTAACATTATATAATAAACAAGTAGAGACAAGTAAACAACCACAGCACTTAACTTTATATAATAAACAAGTAGAGACAAGTAAACAACCACAGCACTTAACATTATGTAATAAACAAGTAGAGACAAGTAAACAACCACAGCACTTAACATTATATAATAAACAAGTAGAGACAAGTAAACAACCACAGCACTTAACATTATGTAATAAACAAGTAGAGACAAGTAAACAACCACAGCACTTAACATTATGTAATAAACAAGTAGAGACCAGTAAACAACCACAGCACTTAACATTATATAATAAACAAGTAGAGACCAGTAAACAACCACAGCACTAAACATTATATAATAAACAAGTAGAGACCAGTAAAAAAACCACAGCACTTAACTTTATATAATAAACAAGTAGAGACAAGTAAAAAAACCACAGCACTTAACTTTATATAATAAACAAGTAGAGACAAGTAAAAAAACCACAGCACTTAACTTTATGTAATAAACAAGTAGAGACAAGTAAACAACCACAGCACTTAACATTATATAATAAACAAGTAGAGACCAGTAAACAACCACAGCACTTAACATTATATAATAAACCAGTAGAGACCAGTAAACAACCACAGCACTAAACATTATGTAATAAACAAGTAGAGACCAGTAAAAAAACCACAGCACTTAACATTATGTAATAAACAAGCAGAGACCAGTAAAAACCACAGCACTTAACATTATGTAATAAACAAGTAGAGACCAGTAAAAAACCACAGCACTAAACATTATGTAATAAACAAGTAGAGACCAGTAAAAAACCACAGCACTAAACATTATGTAATAAACAAGTAGAGACCAGTAAAAAACCACAGCACTTAACATTATGTAATAAACAAGTAGAGACAAGTAAACAACCACAGCACTTAACATTATGTAATAAACAAGTAGAGACAAGTAAACAACCACAGCACTTAACATTATGTAATAAACAAGTAGAGACAAGTAAACAACCACAGCACTTAACATTATGTAATAAACAAGTAGAGACAAGTAAACAACCACAGCACTTAACATTATATAATAAACAAGTAGAGACCAGTAAACAACCACAGCACTTAACATTATGTAATAAACAAGTAGAGACAAGTAAACAACCACAGCACTTAACTTTATATAATAAACAAGTAGAGACAAGTAAAAAACCACAGCACTTAACATTATGTAATAAACAAGTAGAGTATGTACTGTTATGTAATAAACAAGTAAAGTATGTACTGTTATGTAATAAACAAGTAGAGTATGTATTGTTATGTAATAAACAAGTAAAGTATGTACTGTTATGTAATAAACAAGTAGAGTATGTACTGTTATGTAATAAACAAGTAAAGTATGTACTGTTATGTAATAAACAAGTAGAGTATGTACTGTTATGTAATAAACAAGTAGAGTATGTACTGTTATGTAATAAACAAGTATAGAGTATGTACTGTTATGTAATAAACAAGTAGAGTATGTACTGTTATGTAATAAACAAGCATAGAGTATGTACTGTTATGTAATAAACAAGTAGAGTATGTACTGTTATGTAATAAACAAGTAGAGTATGTACTGTTATGTAATAAACAAGTATAGAGTATGTACTGTTATGTAATAAACAAGTAGAGTATGTACTGTTATGTAATAAACAAGTAGAATATGTACTGTTATGTAATAAACAAGTAGAGTATGTACTGTTATGTAATAAACAAGTAGAGTATGTACTGTTATGTAATAAACAAGTAGAGCATGTACTGTTATGTAACAAACAAGTAGAGTATGTACTGTTATGTAATAAAAAAGTAGAGTATGTACTATTATGTAATAAACAAGTAGAACATGTACTGTTATGTAACAAACAAGTAGAGTATGTACTGTTATGTAATAAACAAGTAGAGTATGTACTGTTATGTAATAAACAAGTAGAGTATGTACTGTTATGTAATAAACAAGTAGAGTATGTACTGTTATGTAACAAACAAGTAGAGTATGTACTGTTATGTAATAAAAAAGTAGAGTATGTACTGTTATGTAATAAACAAGTAGAGTATGTACTGTTATGTAATAAACAAGTAGAGTATTACTGTTATGTAATAAACAAGTAGAGTATGTACTGTTATGTAATAAACAAGTAAAGTATGTACTGTTATGTAATAAACAAGTAGAGTATGTACTGTTATGTAATAAACAAGTAAAGTATGTACTGTTATGTAATAAACAAGTAGAGTATGTACTGTTATGTAATAAACAAGTAGAGTATGTACTGTTATGTAATAAACAAGCATAGAGTATGTACTGTTATGTAATAAACAAGTAGAGTATGTACTGTTATGTAATAAACAAGCATAGAGTATGTACTGTTATGTAATAAACAAGTAGAGTATGTACTGTTATGTAATAAACAAGTAGAGTATGTACTGTTATGTAATAAACAAGTAGAGTATGTACTGTTATGTAATAAACAAGTAGAGCATGTACTGTTATGTAACAAACACGTAGAGTATGTACTGTTATGTAATAAAAAAGTAGAGTATGTACTGTTATGTAATAAACAAGTAGAATATGTACTGTTATGTAACAAACAAGTAGAGTATGTACTGTTATGTAATAAACAAGTAGAGTATGTACTGTTATTTAATAAACAAGTAGAGTATGTACTGTTATGTAATAAACAAGTAGAGTATGTACTGTTATGTAACAAACAAGTAGAGTATGTACTGTTATGTAATAAACAAGTAGAGCATGTACTGTTATGTAATAAAAAAGTAGAGTATGTACTGTTATGTAATAAACAAGTAGAATATGTACTGTTATGTAATAAACAAGTAGAGTAAGTACTGTTATGTAATAAACAAGTAGAGTATGTACAGTTATGTAATAAACAAGTAGAATATGTACTAAGTTATGTAATAAACAAGTAGAGTATGTACTGTTATGTAATAAACAAGTAGAGTATGTACTGTTATGTAATAAACAAGTAGAGTATGTACTGTTATGTAATAAACAAGTAGAGTAGGTACTGTTATGTAATAAAAAAGCATAGAGTATGTACTGTTATGTAATAAACAAGTAGAGTATGTACTGTTATGTAATAAACAAGTAGAGTATGTACTGTTATGTAATAAACAAGTAGAGTATGTACTGTTATGTAATAAACAAGTAGAGTATGTACTGTTATGTAATAAACAAGTAGAGTAAGTACTGTTATGTAATAAACAAGGAGAGTATGTACAGTTATGTAATAAACAAGTAGAATATGTACTAAGTTATGTAATAAACAAGTAGAGTATGTACTGTTATGTAATAAACAAGTAGAGTATGTACTGTTATGTAATAAACAAGTAGAGTATGTACTGTTATGTAATAAACAAGTAGAGTATGTACTGTTATGTAATAAAAAAGCATAGAGTATGTACTGTTATGTAATAAACAAGTAGAGTAAGTACTGTTATGTAATAAACAAGTAGAGTATGTACTGTTATGTAATAAACAAGTAGAGTATGTACTGTTATGTAATAAACAAGTAGAGTATGTACTGTTATGTAATAAACAAGTAGAGTATGTACTGTTATGTAATAAACAAGTAGAGTATGTACTGTTATGTAATAAACAAGTAGAGTATGTACTGTTATGTAATAAACAAGTAGAGTATGTACTGTTATGTAATAAACAAGTAGAGTATGTACTGTTATGTAATAAACAAGTAGAGTATGTACTGTTATGTAATAAACAAGTAGAGTATGTACTGTCATGTAATAAACAAGTAGAGTATGTATTGTTATGTAATAAACAAGTAGAGTATGTACTGTTATGTAACAAACAAGTAGAATATGTACTGTTATGTAATAAACAAGTAGAGTATGTACTGTTATGTAATAAACAAGTAGAGTATGTACTGTTATGTAATAAACAAGTAGAGTATGTACTGTTATGTAACAAACAAGTAGAATATGTACTAAGTTATTTACAAATTAGTAATTAGTAAAACATACAACAAACGACATTATTCCTCATCATTTTCTTATGTCATTTTGATTACATCAAGTTTTATTTATAAACTTTTGTCACAACAAGTATACTTCTATTAATAGTTAGTTCAGCGTGTGTTCGCACCCGGCTTTGTAAATTACCAAAAAGGGTGCACTTGATTCGCAGCCGCAAGTGCCCATGGTCAGTAGTTCTCTCCGGGTTAAACTCCGGCTTCTTCCACCACTAAAACTGGTCGCCATGATATAGCTGAAATATTGCTGAAAGTGGCGTTAAACACCAAATATCAATCGATCAATCAATATATTATTAGTTTAATGGTGCATTCCAAAAGTACAGAGTATGCAGCTACAGGCCCAAGACCCATTTGTATCTTCACACAGTAATAAAGGATCCCTGTTTATTATCCAATACATCTTTTATGTTCATGTAAAGTTTGGGATCAAATCAGATTGTAGTTGATGTGAAGGATATTTTAACATCTTTCTGTTATTTTTTTAGGTCATATATATACATATTTTTTTATCAACATATATGTTGTATCAGACATGAAAGTGCTTATTGATCAGAAGAAAGTACTTATACAACAGTGCCTAAATACCTTCATTTTCTAGCTGTTTAGACCAAGTTTAACACATTTTGTTCAATAATTAGGAAATCTGCTGATCAGAGGAAAACTTTCATCTCTGCTGAATATACAATCTCTTTGGGTGAGTGAGTGATTGTTGTTTAATGCCAACTCAGCAATTTTTCAGCTATATCATGGCAAGAACAAGTTAATTTTCAAAGAGATGATGATGAGGTCTGCTTTGTACTTGACCAACACACTTTGTACTAGACCAACATGCTTTGTACTAGACCAACACGCTTTGTACTAGACCAACACACTTTGTACTAGACCAACACACTTTGTACTAGACCAACACACTTTGTACTAGACCAACACGCTTTGTACTAGACCAACACGCTTTGTACTAGACCAACACGCTTTGTACTAGACCAACACGCTTTGTACTAGACCAACACGCTTTGTACTAGACCAACACGCTTTGTACTAGACCAACACGCTTTGTACTAGACCAACACGCTTTGTACTAGACCAACACGCTTTGTACTAGACCAACACGCTTTGTACTAGACCAACACGCTTTGTACTAGACCAACACGCTTTGTACTAGACCAACACGCTTTGTACTAGACCAACACGCTTTGTACTAGACCAACACGCTTTGTACTAGACCAACACGCTTTGTACTAGACCAACACACTTTGTACTAGACCAACACGCTTTGTACTAGACCAACACGCTTTGTACTAGACCAACACGCTTTGTACTAGACCAACACGCTTTGTACTAGACCAACACGCTTTGTACTAGACCAACACGCTTTGTACTAGACCAACACGCTTTGTACTAGACCAACACACTTTGTACTAGACCAACACACTTTGTACTAGACCAACACACTTTGTACTAGACCAACACACTTTGTACTAGACCAATACACTTTGTACTAGACCAACACACTTTGTACTAGACCAACACACTTTGTACTAGACCAACACACTTTGTACTAGACCAACACGCTTTGTTGGATTTTCATAGTGAAACAATAGTCCACAGATAGACATGCTGCCCCACTCGGACACAATGTCGTGATTCCGAGCCAACAAGCCTTAGCTCTTTTTCCTTAATGCTGCGTGCTTACAAGAGAAGCAACAAATCCCAATTTTATAGTCTTGAACCCACTGCACTCGAGGCAAGCAAGCTAACCATTACACCATTGATGCAGTTCAAACTCTTTGTTGACAACAATAGCTCCGTAAACCAGACTTGACAAATCATGCCAAATGTTTTTTAACATTACATTATACTTGTCATGCTATAGAAGTTTTGTTATTTGCTGTTATTGGTTCTAATACATTATAGAATTAACTTCATTTTAACAGTAATTTTACCGTGAGCCATCATTAGGGTATGCCTATTATAACCCTCTTCAGTGTACTTACAAGAGTCAGTAATTTTATAAATATATACTGAATATATTTCAAAATGGGAAAAAAACAGCAATGTTTCACTTCGTTCATGAAAGTTTACTGTTTTTTTATTTTCTATTTTGAACTATATTCAGCATACATATTGAAAATATTTGCAACTCTTGTGGTATACTATATATTATAATATTATTGTTTTTTTCTGACCTATATTTCACCTACTAAATTATAACATTCAAGCTAAAAATTACAAAATTATCAATAGTTTGATCTAAATTTTGACATTTCAAATAATACAATCAATTCCAAACATTTAGTCATGGACCAATGAACATCAATCATGTCACATGATAATGTTTCCAAAATAAGCAATTGTCAAGTCATTCAACGAAATTTGAATTTAAAATTACCTGAAAAATATTACAAAGAAATAAATATGCAAACAAGGAGAAAAAGTATTATTCATAAAATAATATGAGGGAAATTTAATCCCCTTTTAAAAATGATTGATTAAATCAAACAAATTGTCAAAAAATTACAAAAATGTATAACACTGACTCCATACAAAGTTGAACAAGTGTTTCTTTATTATATATCTTGTAGTTAGATCTAGTATACTACAACACCAGACTATTCATAAAGAAAAAATGTCTTCCACTCTTGCAGTAATAAGAACAGTAAATAAAGAAAAAATGTCTTCCACTCTTGCAGTAATAAGAACAGTAAATAAAGAAAAAATGTCTTCCACTCTTGCAGTAATAAGAACAGTAAATAAAGAAAAAACGTCTTCCACTCTTGCAGTAATAAGAACAGTAAATAAAGAAAAAATGTCTTCCACTCTTGCAGTAATAAGAACAGTAAATAAAGAAAAAATGTCTTCCACTCTTGCAGTAATAAGAACAGTAAATAAAGAAAAAACGTCTTCCACTCTTGCAGTAATAAGAACGGTAAATAAAGAAAAAACGTCTTCCACTCTTGCAGTAATAAGAACAGTAAATAAAGAAAAAATGTCTTCCACTCTTGCAGTAATAAGAACAGTAAATAAAGAAAAAATGTCTTCCACTCTTGCAGTAATAAGAACAGTAAATAAAGAAAAAATGTCTTCCACTCTTGCAGTAATAAGAACAGTAAATAAAGAAAAAATGTCTTCCACTCTTGCAGTAATAAGAACAGTAAATAAAGAAAAAATGTCTTCCACTCTTGCAGTAATGAGAACAGTAAATAAAGAAACTATAGGCTCAGGTGAGCCTGTATCGCCCACCTGACATAAATAAGTCCTCTTAAGAATGTCTGCATGCTGAATACATCTAAGTTACTATTCAAATCCCATACTGCCATAGGGTTCTATGTTAAAACTATGTCTGTTCATGGCAGCCATCTTGGATGGAGGTCGTGGTCACCGGACACAATTTTGAAAGTATACTACCCAAGGACCATCCATGCCATGCTTGCTTTAAATTGGTTGCCTGGTTTCAGAAGAGAAGAATTTTAAACAATTTTCCCATAGGATCCTATATTAAAACTCTGTCTGCTGACGGTGGCCATTTTGAACAGAGATCGGGATCACTGAACACAATTTTGGAAGTTGACCACCTAAGGACCATCGATGGCATGTTTGCTATATTGGCTTACTAGTTTCAGAGGAGAAGATTTTAAAACATTTTTTCCCATAGGGTCCTATGTTAAAACTACAGTATGTCTGCTGAAGGTGGCCATCTTGGATGGAGGTCAGGGTCACTGGACACAATTTTGAAAATTGACCACTTAAGGACCATCCATGCCATGTTTGCTTTAAATTGGCTTACTGGTTTCAGAGAAGAAGATTTTTAAATATATTTCCCATAGGGTCCTATGTTAAAACTATGTTCGCTGATGGTTGCCATCTTGGATGGAGGTCGGGGTCACAGGACATAATTTTGAAAGTTGACCACCTAAGGACCATTCATCCCATGTTTGCTTTAAACTGACTTACTGGTTTCAGAGGAGAAGAATTTTAAACATTTTTTCCATAGGGTCCTATGTTAAAATTACTTCGAGTCATGGTGGCCATCTTGAATTTCCGATCAGCAAACGATTCACAAGTTTAGTACAGGACCACCCAATGATCATTCCTGCAAAGCCACAATTCAATTGGCTTAGTGGTTTCTAACAAGATTTTTAAAATTTCGACCAATCAGAACACATTATAGGCCCTGGCAGCCATGTTGGATTTCCTATCAGCACCAAAAACACAAATCTTGTATATGACCATCCAATGAACATTTCTGCCAAGTTTGGTTCAAATCTGTTTTGTGGTTTCAGAAAAAAAGATGAAAATGTGAAATTCCCATAGGGTCCAATGTTAAACTAAGTCGAGTCATGGCGGCCATCTTGAATTTCCGATTGGCAAACGATTCACAAGTTTAGTACAGAACCACCCAATGATCATTCCTGCAAAGTCACAATTCAATTGGCTTAGTGGTTTCTAACAAGAAGATTTTTAAAATTTCGACCAATCAGAACACATTATGGGCCCTGGCAGCCATGTTGGATTTCCGATCAGCGCCAAAAACAAAAATCTTGTATATGACCATTCAATGAACATTTCTGCCAAGTTTGGTTCAAATCTGTTTTGTGGTTTCAGAAAAAAAGATGAAAATGTGAAATTCCCATAGGGTCCAATGTTAAACTAGGTCGAGTCATGGCGGCCATCTTGAATTTCCGATCGGCAAACGATTCACAATTTTAGTACAGGACCACCCAATGATCATCCCTGCAAAGTCACAATTCAATTGACTTAGTGGTTTCTGACAAGAAGATTTTTAAAATTTCAACCAATGTGAACACATTATGGACCCTGGCAGCCATGTTGGATTTCAAATCAGCACTAAAAACACAAATCTGGTAGAGGACCATCCAGTGAACATTTCTGGCAAGTTTGACTGATTTCTGTTCAGCGGTTTCAGAGAAGAAGATTTAAATGTGAAAAGCTAACGGACGGACGGACGGACGGATGGACGCTTACCCATGACAAAAGCTCACATGGCCTATGGCCAGGTGAGCTAAAAATGTCTTCCACTCTTGCAGTAATAAGAACAGTAAGAAATGTACATGTAACTATGCATTTCTTCAAAACTTATGATTTAAACAATAATACATTGTATCTTAATCCCTAGTCACAATCAATTCAAAGAAACAAATGTATCAAACGTCAAAAGAAGAGGCTCCCAGTAGCCTGTAATCGCTCACCTGGATCAAAGCTGCTTCCAAAAACAACGCAACTGCACTGTGGTGGCCATCTTGGTGAGAGAGCGTGACTGCCAGACACAATTTTGGAAGAGGACCATCCAATGTCTATTCCATCAAAGTTTGGTTCTAATTGAGCTACTGGTTCCAGACAAGATGGTTTTTATGTGAATTTCCCATAGGGTTCTATGTTAAACTAAGCACAGCTGTGCAGCCATCTTGGTCAGAGGGCGGAACCACCAGACACAATTTTGGAAGAGGACCATTCAATGACTATTTTATCAAAGTTTGGTTCCAATTGAGCAACTGGTTCCAGACAAGAAGATTTTTATGTGAATTTCCCATAGGGTCCTATGTTAAGTTAAGTTCGGCTGTGGGGGCCATCTTGGTTGAAGGGCCGAACCACCAGACAAATTTTTGGAAGAGAACCATCCAATGACTATTTCATCAAAATTTTGTTCTTATTGGGCAAATGGTTTCAGACAAGAAGATTTTTATGGGAATTTCCCATAGGGTCCTATGTTAAATTAAGTTCGGCTGTGGTGGCCATCTTGGTCGGAGGTCTGAAATGCCACATAATTTTGGAAGGGGACCACCCAAGGATCATTTCAGTAAAGTTTGGTTGAGATTCTCTCAGTAGTTTCAGAGGAGAAGATTTTTTTTTAATTTCATCCCCCCTTTTTTTTTTTTTTTTTTAGCTTGGTGGCCATCTTGGTTGGAAGTCGGGATCACCGGACACAATTGTAGAAGGGGGCCATCCAAGGATCATTCCACAAAAGTTTGGTTGCAATTGGCCAGTGGTTTCTGAGGAGAAGATTTTTATGTGAATTTCCCATAGGGTCCTATGTTAAGCTAAGTTCAGCTGTGGGGGCCATCTTGGTCGAAGAGCCGAACCGCCAGACAAATTTTTGGAAGAGAACCATCCAATGACTATTTCATCAAAATTTTGTTCTTATTGAGCAAATGGTTTCAGACAAGAAGATTTTTATGGGAATTTCCCATAGTGTCCTATGTTAAATTAAGCTCAGCTGTGGCGGCCATCTTGGTCGGTGTTCTCAAATGCCAGACACAATTTTGGAAGAGGACCACCCAAGAATCATTTCAGCAAAGTTTGGTTGAGATTGGCTCAGTAGTTTCAGAGGAGAAGACTTTTTTTTAATTTCATCCCCCTTTTTTTCTAATTTGCATAATCGGTCAAAATCGACAAAAGTTCAAAGTTCATAAAAAATCCCGTAATATGTGTTAAAAAGCTCATCATTATGCTTATACAGTTCAAATTTGGGCACATTCTGGCTTAAAATAGAGCAGTTTTGGCCATTTGAAAAAATTTCTATTTTTAGCAACGGTCGCCATCTTGGATATAGGACGTGCTGACGGACACATTTTTGAAAGGAGACCATCTAAGGATCATTCAGACAAAGTTTGGTTGAAATTGGCCAAGTGGTTTCTAACAAGAAGATTTTTAAATGATTTTTTGCTTATTTATGCCTAATTTGCATAATCGGTCAAAATCGGAAAAAGTTCAAAGTTCATAAAAAATCCCATAATATATGTTAAAAAGTTCATCATTATGCTTACACAGTTCAAATTTGGACACATTCTGGCTTAAAATAAAGCAGTTTTGGCCATTTGAAGAAATTTCTATTTTTAGTAATGGTGGCCATCTTGGATGGAGGACATTGCTATCGGACATAATTTTGAAAGGGATCGACCCAGGGACCATCCCTGCCAGGTTTGGTTTAATTTGGTTCAGTGGTTTCAGAGGAGATTTAAATGTGATCTTTTATCAAAATATGCCTAATTTGCATAATCGGTATAAATCGGTTGAAAGAAAATTTTCACACAAAAACCCCGAACATATGTTAAACTACTCCTTGACATGTAGCTGCAGTTAAAATTTGAGCTCATTTTAACTTATACTAAAGCAGCAATGGACAATTGAAGAAATTTCTATTTTTTGTAACAGCAGCCATCTTGAATGGAGGGCAGGGCTGTCGAACACAATTTTGAAAGGGACCCACCCAAGGACCATCCCTGCCAGGTTTGGTGTAATTTGGTTCAGCGGTTTCAGAGGAAAAGATTTAAATGTGATCTTTTATTAAAATATGCCTAATTTGCATAATCGGTATAAATCGGCTGAAAGAAAAATTTCACAGAAAAACCCAGAATATATGTTAAACTACTCATTGCCATGTAGCTGCAGTTAAAATTTGAGCTCATTTTGATTTATACTAAACCAGCAATGGACAATTGAAGAAATTTCTATTTTTAGTAACAGCAGCCATCTTGAATGAAGGGCGGGGCTGTCGGACACAATTTTGAAAGGGACCCACCCAAGGACCATCCCTGCCAGGTTTAGTGTAATTTGGTTCAGCGGTTTCAGAGGAGAAGATTTAAATGTGATCTTTTATCAAAATATGCCTAATTTGCATAATCGGTATAAATCGGCTGAAAGAAAAATTTCACAGAAAAACCCAGAATATATGTTAAACTACTCCTTACCATGTAGCTGCAGTTAAAATTTAAGCTCATTTTGACTTATGCTAAAGCAGCAATGAACAATTGAAGAAATTTCTATTTTTAGTAACAGCAGCCATCTTGAATGGACGGCGGGGCTGTTGGACACAATTTTGAAAGGGACCCACCCAGGGACCATCCCTGCCAGGTTTGGTTTAATTTGGTTCAGTGGTTTCAGAGGAGAAGATTTAAATGTGATCTTTTATCAAAATATGCCTAATTTGCATAATCGGTATATATCAGCTGAAAGAAATATTTCACAGAAAAACCCGGAATATATGTTAAACTACTCCTTGCCATGTAGCTGCAGTTAAAATTTGAGCTCATCCCCCCTTTTTTCTATTTTAAGCTTGGCGGCCATCTTGGTTGGAAGTCGGGATCATCGGACACAATTTTGGAAGGGGGCCATCCAAGGACCATTCCACCAAAGTTTGGTTCAAATTGGCTTCAGAGGAGTTGATTAAAATGTGAAAAGTTAACGGACGGACAGACGACGGACGCTCAGTGGTGACAATAGCTCACATGACACTTTGGGTCAGGTGAGCTAAAAAGGGAAATAACTCCAAAATGGGTAATGGGATTTACTTCAAAATTGCATGGTGAGTAGATCTTGACATACTGCACATTTTTCCAATTTAAACTTAACCTTTATCTCTTATAGTTTTTGAAATACAAGACGAAAATTATTAAAATTTTACAAATTTGATGAAAAAAGGGCAATAACTCCAAGATGGGTAATCAGATTTACTTCAAAATTGCAGGGTAGGTAGATCTTGTTGTGCTGATCATTTTTACTCGATGTCAGATTTTTGATATTATTAACGGTTTTTGAGTTATTACCCAAAACCTGCAATTTTACCATATAGTATATGTTCTATTTTTTGTAACAGTGGCCATGTTGGTTGGTGCACGGCATCACCGGACACAATTTTAAAACTAGACACCCTAGTGATGATTCTGACCAAGTTTGGTTTCCATTGGTCTAGTACTTTCAGAGGAGAAGATTTTTTAAAAAGTTTACGACGCCAAGTGATGGCAATAGCTCACGTGACCTTCGGGTCAGGTGAGCTAATAAAATGGTAATATGAAAAACAAAAATAACACACTGTCGAAACAATTCTAAAAATAACACACTGTCAAAACAATTCCAAAATCAAACATCAAAAGTGTAGAGGCAAAATCTGTAGCCCTAACACAAATACATGACCACTCACTTTCCTGGCCTTAGTAAATCTGTAGTCCTAACACATAAATACATGACCACTCACTTTCCTGGCCTTAGTAAATCTGTAGTCCTAACACATAAATACATGACCACTCACTTTCCTGGCCTTAGTAAATCTGTAGTCCTAACACATAAATACATGACCACTCACTTTCCTGGCCTTAGTAAATCTGTAGCCCTAACACATAAATACATGACCACTCACTTTCCTGGCCTTAGTAAATCAGTAGTCCTAACACATAAATACATGACCACTCACTTTCCTGGCCTTAGTAAATCTGTAGTCCTAACACATAAATACATGACCACTCACTTTCCTGGCCTTAGTAAATCTGTAGTCCTAACACATAAATACATGACCACTCACTTTCCTGGCCTTAGTAAATCAGTAGTCCTAACACATAAATACATGACCACTCACTTTCCTGGCCTTAGTAAATCTGTAGTCCTAACACATAAATACATGACCACTCACTTTCCTGGCCTTAGTAAATCTGTAGTCCTAACACATAAATACATGACCACTCACTTTCCTGGCCTTAGTAAATCTGTAGTCCTAACACATAAATACATGACCACTCACTTTCCTGGCCTTAGTAAATCTGTAGCCCTAACACATAAATACATGACCACTCACTTTCCTGGCCTTAGTAAATCTGTAGTCCTAACACATAAATACATGACCACTCACTTTCCTGGCCTTAGTAAATCTGTAGTCCTAACACATAAATACATGACCACTCACTTTCCTGGTCTTTGTAAATCTGTAGCCCTAACACATAAATACATGACCACTCACTTTCCTGGCCTTAGTAAATCTGTAGCCCTAACACATAAATACATGACCACTCGATCACTTTCCTGGAACAGGCACTTCAATCAAAAGTGACGTGTTAAACTAGTTTTATGAGACTGACCTCTCCTCTTAGTGAAATGATGTGGTCATGCAAGTGATTTCCACATTTGAGTAAAATGGCAACCCTCATTTATAACAGGGAGAGAACAGTGTTATTATAATGAATGTTATAATCTTGAACATTATACATGTACATAGTATATTTATTCTTTGTGAATCACAGGTTGTCGTATGTATAATATTAGTTCTATTAAATGTATCTAAATATTAGATAGTATACAAGGCCAATGTTAGATACTGATAATAGTGAAACAATAGTCCACTTTGAATCAAAATTTAATTGTCAATACCATCTTTTGTAATCTGTACACAACAGACAGGATATGCTTCAACAAGGAGTTGACATCTTTCGAAAACCTTTTCAACACAGATAAGATAAGACAATTCTTAAAAAATTCTTGATTGAATAGTTTAGTACTCAGAATACGGTGACCTTGTACAAAGTCTGAATACAAACTGTGCCCTTGAGAAATAAGAATTACATTTAGTTCTGCAGCTACCATAATGGCCATAAATACATGTATAATAATATACACAAATGTACAATAGCAGAGGGAAAAAACATAAAACTCCATTTATTGATTACTTGGTGTTCACCGCCTACGCTAGCCATGATCTATTTCAGCAACAGTATATAGCGTGGCATCAAAACTCAATTTCAACAACAAACTAATTTTTAATGCTACAAAAATAAAACTGAGAGCATTAAGTCTCTCCTGGTTAATCATTCTACAGAAGATCATTAGCTTATGTTGTTTTTGATATTCTGCACTTGCATAAAAAAGTAAGAACCTTGAATTTTCTCAGTTATATAATCTTAAATCAAAATCTTCACTACTGCCAAACTTGTCAGTGATGAAATAATTCACGATTGTTACGTAAAACAAAATATTTAGAAAGGAAAATGAACTTTGAAAACAATATACTGTAAAGAAGAAAAAAAACAGTTATACAGGGTATATAGAAAATATGCATTCAGAATACACAATTTAATTAAAAAGCACTTTCAGATGGGAGGAATTTCTTAATAAATTGAAGGAAAAAATTACTGGTACATGAAATAAACTGGAAATATTTAAATAGAACAAAGTTAAAAAAAAAAATTTTTTAAATAGTAATCAAATTATTTGTCACTTTACAATTTTATTTGATTGGTCTGTTTCAATTTTTTTTTTTTTTTTTTTTTTTTTTTATGACTTAAATTTAACCAGTAGGAATCCTTGGTTAAGTGGCATCCTTGTTAGCAGCAACCCTCTATCAAGAAAATCCTGTTAGGGACCACAAGGTTTGGAATATCGTATCAACTGAGTGATATACAGTTCTGTAGGTGCTGTTGAAATGTTGCTACATTTACATGTAAATGGAAAGTTCAAAATTTGATAATTGAAATCATCTATTTTGTCGTAAAGTTTCATTCTTAACTGGCCCTCACTGTCATATTTGAGGTGTTTGTCAAGGTATACATATTCCACATACATAGCTTTTCAAAACAAACAAAAGTATTTTTTTATAAATGACAGTATTTTTTTCTATTACATCATTTCTGCCAAATTCACATTTAAGTTAAATAATAAATACCCTTTAAAAGTCCAGGTTATTTTTTCCATTCAAAAAGATTCTACCCCACCATCATTTTAATTATGGTTTCTTCCTTATATGTTCCTAAAGTTTTAATCATTTCAAACATTATGTTCCTCTTTTTCATTATACAAAAAAATGTATTTGGATATTAAAAATAAATAAAATTGTAGAAATCCCTAGGTTTCTCTTTTTAAGAGATTCTAACTGAAAAATCAACTTGGGTTGACTCAGTAATTAAAAGTGTACTCATCTTTTTATATCTTATTCTAAAAAACATTTTATTGATTTGTTTCATTAAAATTATGTTACTAAGCATGTGAAACAAAACAAAGCCAACATTGTACATGTATGGTTGGCAGGACTTACTAGGTATACAAATCCTTGTTGTTACTATAAGTAACAATTAAATATGAGTTTTATATAATAAATAAAAACAAGCATTAGATACAAAGGTAAACATATTTAATTGAACTTTCCAGCAGTTTGAAGCCAGGGGATTTTCTACAAGCTCAACATTGAAATATTGTATCTGTTTGCTTATGTTGTATCCTGTGTGTCTTTCAGTAAAATCTTGATTCCCTTGAATCTTGAAAAGGGGCACATAATCTTTCATCAATCTCCTTTATCACTGTATTTAAGCATTATTCCTTTTTATTACCAGCTAAGGGACATAATTGGTGAAAATCAATTTAGGAACAATAACTCAATAAAGACTGGTTTTAAAGTTTACACAAAGAGAAGAGAAAAGCTATAATTTATGTTGTCTAGTAATAAAAGGTCTTATTGTACTATTAATGGATACTTTGTGATCTCATCTAACTAGTCAAATAACCTCAGGTCAAAGGTTAACACTTGTCAGCTGGAGCTCAGAAATCAACAAGAAATTGACATTTGTTAAATAAAATGTCAATGGCTAGGACTCTTTTAAAGGTAAAATTAACTTACATGTAACTAGGAAGAACTGTTTTAGGTATGCCTCCCCTTAATGTAGTCATCTGTTATTTGACCTTGAGGTTAAAGGTCAAGGTCTCACGAAGGTCATTACGGTATGCAACACACCGCCTTATGGTCATGCACCCACATACCAAATATAATGACCTATCTGGAAAGACAAAAAGTTATGGACCGGACAAGCTTCGCTGAAAAGAAGCAGAAGAAGCGGAAGTGGAAGAAAAAATCAGACTAAAACAATATGTCTCCCTTCGTTCGAAGGGGAGACATAATTAGTTATGTCATGAATATTACTACTGTTTACATCTACCTGTATATTCATCTTAGAACTTGTTTGATATTATACATTATTATACTTCGTGTAAGTTTCTGTAGTGATATTTGGTATGTACTGTAATTTTTTGGCATATTACCTGGACAATTAGACACTCAGTATAATAATGATATTAATATTTTGGCATCTTCGGTCGGGTAATATGTCTCTCAGACCTGGGTAATATTTTGGCATATTACCTGGACAAGACCTCCCCTTCGGTCGGGTAATATGTCTCTCAGACCTGGGTAATATTTTGGCATATTACCTGGACAAGACCTCCCCTTCAGTCAAGTAATATGCTTCTCAGACCTGGGTAATATTTTGGCATATTACCTGGACAAGACCACATTATTATATAAGTATTGAGCTGAATCTTAAGTGTGAATTTACAATTAAATTCAAAAAAATATGAAAGTAGTATACAGTAATTACAATACCATTCTGTCCCATTTCCCTTGTTGTTAAAGGGCATAACTCCCACACCAAGGGGCTAGAACCCACGATCTATTGCACTTGAGGAGAGCATGCTAACCATTATATAACTGAAATATTGTTGAAAGTGGTGTTAAACACCATAAAACAAACCAACCTGAATATATGATATAAAGCTTATGTGTAAGTTTAAAGCAAATCTAAACCAAATGGTATTGTTAGACAGCTTACAGTTACAATGCCATTTTGTCCCAAAAAAATTATGTTATTAGGCAGCATAACTCAAAAATTTCAAAATAAATTTATCTTCGAAATCATTTGAGATATTTTTCATTTATGTCACATGTAAATTAGATTAAAACGAAATACACTAGACATGGTAGACATGGCAAGACCAAAATTGTACTAACATTTCTTAATTATGCATAAATTGGATATGAAATGAAATTGCTGCCATACTTATTAATGTGACTGTATATATACAAGGACAAGTTTGTACAGGAGCCATAATTCCCTCATTTACATTTTAACAGAGGACAAAAAAGATATGCATAGAATTTAACATCTATTATATAAAGTAAACTGATCTAAACCAACCTAAAAACTTTTTTTTTTTTTAAATATCACAGTGAGATCAAAGGAAAAATGTTCACAAATAAATTACAACAATTCTATAAAATATACCATAGATATCGCCATGATATAGCTGAAAAATGTTCACAACCAATAAATTACAACAATTCTATAAAATATACCATAGGTATCGCATTGATATAGCTGAAAAATTTTCACAACCAATAAATTACAACAATTCCATAAAATATACCATAGGTATCGCCTTGATATAGCTGAAAAATGTTCACAACCAATAAATTACAACAATTCCATAAAATATACCATAGGTATCGCCTTGATATAGCTGAAAAATGTTCACAACCAATCAATTACAACAATTCCATAAAATATACCATAGGTATCGCCTTGATATAGCTGAAAAATGTTCACAACCAATAAATTACAACAATTCTATAAAATATACCATAGGTATCGCCTTGATATAGCTGAAAAATGTTCACAACCAATCAATTACAACAATTCTATAAAATATACCATAGGTATCGCCTTGATATAGCTGAAAAATGTTCACAACCAATCAATTACAACAATTCCATAAAATATACCATAGGTATCGCCTTGATATAGCTGAAAAATGTTCACAACCAATAAATTACAACAATTCTATAAAATATACCATAGGTATCGCATGATATAGCTGAAAAATGTTCACAACCAATAAATTACAACAATTCTATAAAATATACCATAGGTATCGCCTTGATATAGCTGAAAAATGTTCACAACCAATCAATTACAACAATTCCATAAAATATACCATAGGTATCGCATGATATAGCTGAAAAATGTTCACAACCAATAAATTACAACAATTCTATAAAATATACCATAGGTATCGCATTGATATAGCTGAAAAATGTTCACAACCAATAAATTACAACAATTCTATAAAATATACCATAGGTATCGCCTTGATATAGCTGAAA
Source organism: Bathymodiolus septemdierum (assembly GCA_963383655.1). Taxonomy (NCBI): domain Eukaryota; kingdom Metazoa; phylum Mollusca; class Bivalvia; order Mytilida; family Modiolidae; genus Bathymodiolus; species Bathymodiolus septemdierum. Next base: position 1,120,777 of record OY726524.1, read on the forward strand.
AATGTTCACAACCAATAAATTACAACAATTCTATAAAATATACCATAGGTATCGCCCTGATATAGCTGAAAAATGTTCACAACCAATAAATTACAACAATTCTATAAAATATACCATAGGTATCGCATGATATAGCTGAAAAATGGCTCATTTGGCGTTAAACAACTACCGCTCACTTACTTTAGAAGAAAGGTTTGAGATGGTGATTATATAAAGATTAAACATAACATACATTGTCCAGGTTCTAAAGTTTAATTACTCATGATCAATGTCTTTAACCATTTATTACATGTATATAAATCTGTTTAATTAGTGTAGCAATAATACCAGCTACAGTAGACAATTAATTTAATTGAAAGAAAATAGAAAATCCGTTATCATGTTATGACAAACTGTTATCTGGACACTTATACTATTTTCAAAACCCTGATGTATCATAATCATTATCTTAGTAAAACAAAATGAATGGCACATGTTGGTCATATCCTATTGCAAATGAAATCAATCATTGAATTAATTTCTTCTCATGCAGACATTTAAGATAATAATTTGTCTGATGTACATTAATATTATGACACAAATGTAAGGAGAAACTCTGGCACAAGGATGATACATACTTGGTCATGTGACATTCTAACGATTCCAACATTGAAGTAACTTCAGTTTCCAATAATTACAAAAAGACATTTATAACAAGATATGATTATAATCTAACAATTATGAAGTCTCAAGTCTCCCAAACCAGCCACTGACAACAGGTTTAAAAAATAAATCAAAAGCTACCTTTGAAATCGAACAATGTTGAATTTTTGCGGCATTGTGGAAGCCATTTTGAAAATGGAGACCAGTAGAAATTTTTCGATGTCGGGAATCAATTCAGGTCATCATAATCTACCTACATATGAAATTTCGTTGAAATCGAACAATGTTGAATTTGTGCGACATTGTGACGGCCATTTTGAAAATGGCAACCGGTAGAAATATTCCGATGTCAGGAATCAATTCGGGACATCATAATCTACCTACATATGAAATGTCATTGGAATTGGACAATGTTGAATTTCTGCGGTATTAAGGTGGCCATTTTGAAAATGGCGACCAGTAGAAATTTTTCAATGTCAGGAATCAATTCGGGACATCATATCTACCCACATATCAAATTTTGATGATATCGGACAATGTTGAATTTGTGCGGCCATTTTAAAAATGGCGACCGCTACAAATTTTTCAATGTCGGGAATAAATTCGGGACATCATAATCTACCCACATATGAAATGTCGTTGAAATCGGACAATGTTGAATTTGTGCGGTATTGTGGTGGTCATTTTGAAAATGGCGACCGCTAGAAATTTTTCAATGTCGGAAATAAATTTGAGAAATCATAATCTACCCACATATGAAATGTCGTTGAAATCGGACAATGTTGAATTTGTGCGACATTGTGACGGCCATTTTGAAAATGGCAACCGGTAGAAATATTTCGATGTCAGGAATCAATTCGGGACATCATAATCTACCTACATATGAAATGTCGTTGGAATTGGACAATGTTGAATTTCTGCGGTATTAAGGTGGCCATTTTGAAAATGGCGACCAGTAGAAATTTTTCAATGTCAGGAATCAATTCGGGACATCATATCTACCTACATATCAAATTTTGATGATATCGGACAATGTTGAATTTGTGCGGCCATTTTAAAAATGGCGACCGCTACAAATTTTTCAATGTCGGGAATAAATTCGGGACATCATAATCTACCCACATATGAAATGTCGTTGAAATCGGACAATGTTGAATTTGTGCGGTATTGTGGTGGTCATTTTGAAAATGGCGACCGCTAGAAATTTTTCAATGTCGGAAATAAATTTGAGAAATCATAATCTACCCACATATGAAATGTCGTTGAAATCGGACAATGTTGAATTTGTGCGGCATTGTGGTGACCATATTGAAAATGGTGACAGCTAGAAATTGTTCAATGTCTGGAATCTATTCGGGACATCATAATCTACCCACATATGAAATGTCGCTGAAATCGGACAAAGTTGAATTTGTGCGGTATTGTGGCGGCCATTTTGAAAATGGCGACTGATATAAATTTTTAATGTCGGGAATAAATTCGAGACATCATAATCTACCCACATATCAAATTTTGATGATATCTGACAATGTTGAATTTTTGCGGTATTGTGGTGGCCATTTTGAAAATGGCGATCGGTAGAAATTTTTCAATGTCAGGAATCAATTCAGGACATCATTATCTACCCATATATCAAATTTTGATGATATCAGAAAATGTTGAATTTTTACCGCCCATATTTTATGCCGTGTTTTGGCAGCCATTTTGAAAATTTTGAAAACGCAGAATTGCTCCTCTAATGGTGACCTATCACTATCTCAAATTTTATGTCTCTATCATTATCCATTTAGAAGTTATCAACATTAATGTATGAAATTTCAACTTTCCCATAGGAACCCTTTGAACCCCTCAACCACAAAGCTGAAAACTTTAGGACCAACTAGAATCATATATCTATAACTCCACCAAGTTTCATGAAATTCTGTCCAGTAGTTCCTGAGATCTAAAATGGTTTGAAAATTATTTATATTGTAGACACCAAAAAGTAGTAAACAGATTCGTCGCCCTCATATGTGTCTGTGTCTGCTGGGTCCCCCAAGGGTCTGTCCTTGGTCCTCTGTTATTTCTGGTTTACATTAATGATATTGGTGATAAGCTTCTTTCCTTAAGTCGTTTGTTTGCTGATGATACTTCCCTTGGCTATGCAAGCCAAGATGAAGATCAAATAAAATATGTCATAAATCATGATCTACATGAACTTGGTGACTGGTCAAAGAGATGGTTGATGTCTTTCAACCCAGACAAAACTGAAATCATGCTTTTTAAAAATGTAGAAAACTCAACAAATTTTTATTTTTATTTTGATGGAAAATTAATTCCACTTACATCAGACCATAAACATTTGGGGATAACATTTAGCGAGGAAGCAAAATGGAATAAACATGTAGAAAATTTAATAAAAAGTGTCTCTAAATACATGTGTTTTGCGTAAATTGAAATATAAATTAAATAGAAAAAATTTAGAGAAATTATACTTAATTTACATTCGACCAATATTTGAGTATGCATGTGAGGTCTGGGACAACTGTGGTGTCTCTAATTCGTGCAAATTGGAGAGGCTACAGTTGGAGGCAGCTAGAATTATCACCGGACTTCCAATCTTTACCAACACAGAATATCTATATAGAGAAACTGGCTGGGAGAGATTGGAAGAAAGAAGAACTAGGAGAAAGATCCAATTATTATATAATATCCAAAACGGTAGCACACCCTCTTATTTACTTGATTTTATTCCCCCAACAATCCAAAGTACGACTATTTATCCCCTTCGAAATGGCAACGATATTATTGTTCCATTCTGTAGACTATCTTTAACTAGAGATTCTTTCGTCTCAGCTACAGTAAGGGAATGGAATAACCTTAATCTTTCAGTGCGTAATCTTGACACACTATCTAAATTTAAAAAGGCAATCCGCAGTTCAATCTCAATGCCAATTCCGAGACACTATTCTTATGGTCCTAGAAAACTAAATATAATTCTAACACACTTCGCTGCAATGCATCCTTCTTGAATTACGATTTATGTAAAGTAAAAATTTTATCAAATGCTTCCTGTAATTGTGGCGCACCATGTGAAAATTCTCACCATTTCTTTTTTGATTGTGATAAATATACAGATAATAGGGAAATATTATTTAATAGTCTTAACTGGCTACCTTCTAACATTAATATTGATGTAAATCTACTGACAAAAGGAAGTGATCTCCTAACATATCAAGAAAATATAACCATTTTTAAACATGCTTTTAAATATATTAAAGACTCCAAAATATTTACAATTGTCTAAATGATCTAAAGAACCAACACACATCTCCAAAAGTATTTATTCTCTTTTCTTTTTTCTTTATTCTTTTTTTTTTCGTATATTATCTAAACTTATGTTTTTGTATATAGTCATTCTTTGTATATTTAACTCTATGCTATTATATACATATTATATCATTTCATTGCGCATGCTAATCCATATTGTAAATTATTGTATTCGGGAGAAGACTTCATAAGTTGGAAAAACTTGTGTCCGATCCCTATTTGTTATATTTAGCAAATAAAAATATGTTTAAACTAAAACTAAAACTGAGATCTGCCATGGACAAGTTTATGTGCCAAAGAAAGAAAGGAGAAAGAAAAGAAAGAAAAGAAAGAGAAGAAAGAGAATAATAATAATAATAATATTATAATAATAATAATAATAATAACAATAATAATAATAATAATATTATAATAATAAGAAATGGAGCAAAAACAATAAGTCTCCCAAATGGGAGACTTAATAAAGCCATCATGTAGAGGTCCCTTGGAAGTTCTCTTTATATTATTTTTTTCTTCAAATTGTTGATGACGAAACTGTCCCGTCGACTATAAATTAAGTCTTTAAGCAATAAAGGTTTGTTTGATGGTGTTTAATGCCACTTTCAACAATATTTCAGTTATATATTGTGGCAGTCAGTTTTATTGGTGGAGGAAACCGGAGGACCTGGAGAAAACCACCGACCTGTCGCAAGCCACTGACAAACTTTATTACATAACACTGTACACCTCGCCCTGATCGAGATTCAAACTCACAATAAATGAGTCATATCTTAAAATACAACAGAAATGATGTCAAAACTCTGGTAAATGATGGGTAAATGATGTCAAAACTCTGGCCAAAGATACCATGGAAATATACATTGTACTTATTATACAACAGAAATGATGTCAAAACTCTGGTCAATGATACCATGGAAATATACATTGTACTTATTATACAACAGAAATGATGTCAAAACTCTGGTAAATGATACCATGGAAATATACATTGTACTTATTATACAACAGAAATGATGTCAAAACTCTGGTCAATGATACCATGGAAATATACATTGTACTTATTATACAACAGAAATGATGTCAAAACTCTGGTCAATGATACCATGGAAATATACATTGTACTTATTATACAACAGAAATGATGTCCAAACTCTGGTCAATGATACCATGGAAATATACATTGTACTTATTATACAACAGAAATGATGTCAAAACTCTGGTCAATGATACCATGGAAATATACATTGTACTTATTATACAACAGAAATGATGTCCAAACTCTGGTCAATGATACCATGGAAATATACATTGTACTTATTATACAACAGAAATGATGTCAAAACTCTGGTCAATGATACCATGGAAATATACATTGTACTTATTATACAACAGAAATGATGTCAAAACTCTGGTCAATGATACCATGGAAATATACATTGTACTTATTATACAACAGAAATGATGTCAAAACTCTGGTCAATGATACCATGGAAATATACATTGTACTTATTATACAACAGAAATGATGTCAAAACTCTGGTCAATGATGTTAAAACTCTGGTCAATGATACCATGGATATATACATTGTATACATGTACAATGTATGTAATCTCTGAGTAACAAACTCCTTTTTTTATCAAATCTAATTTTCCAGATAATTGTATAAGTATGAATATACTTACTCCCACTTTTACTCTTAAATTTCTACTTTAATGTTTTGCTATGAAAATGTGCAAGAAATACAATAAACTGGACCTGTCATAATACAATAAACTGGACCTGTCATAATTAAACTGGACCTGTCATAATACAATAAACTGGACCTGTCATAATACAATAAACTGGACCTGTCATAATACAATAAACTGGACCTGTCATAATTAAACTGGACCTGTCATAATACAATAAACTGGACCTGTCATAATACAATAAACTGGACCTGTCATTATTAAACTGGACCTGTCATAATACAATAAACTGGACCTGTCATAATACAATAAACTGGACCTGTCATAATTAAACTGGACCTGTCATAATACAATAAACTGGACCTGTCATAATACAATAAACTGGACCTGTCATAATACAATAAACTGGACCTGTCATAATACAATAAACTGGACCTGTAATAATACAATAAACTGGACCTGTCATAATTAAACTGGACCTGTCATAATACAATAAACTGGACCTGTCACGATACAATAAACTGGACATGTCATAATACAATAAACTGGACCTGTAATAATACAATAAACTGGACCTGTCATAATACAATAAACTGGACCTGTAATAATACAATAAACTGGACCTGTCATAATTAAACTGGACCTGTCATAATACAATAAACTGGACCTGTAATAATACAATAAACTGGACCTGTCATAATTAAACTGGACCTGTCATAATACAATAAACTGGACCTGTCACAATACAATAAACTGGACCTGTCATAATTAAACTGGACCTGTCATAATACAATAAACTGGACCTGTCATAATACAATAAACTGGACCTGTCATAATACAATAAACTGCACCTGTCATAATACAATAAACTGCACCTGTCATAATTAAACTGGACCTGTCATAATACAATAAACTGCACCTGTCATAATACAATAAACTGGACCTGTCATAATACAATAAACTGCACCTGTCATAATACAATAAACTGCACCTGTCATAATACAATAAACTGCACCTGTCATAATACAATAAACTGCACCTGTCATAATACAATAAACTGGACCTGTCATAATTAAACTGGACCTGTCATAATTAGAATCAGTTTTGCTTTATAAATGTATAATGTACATAATCTATAGATGTAGAGGTTACATGGGGCTGTCCATTTTTTCTTTCTTTTTTTTAATAAATAAACCAAATGAATCCAGCAGCCAGTACAAGAACTAATCAGTCTTATTATAATCTCTAAATTATAAATGTTAAAAAGTCTATTCTAATGCATAGTCAATGTTTTCTTTCATTATCATATATATGCATGTCAATACTTAATTTCTTATTTTTTTCTATCGATTTTGCGTCCCTTTTTAACAAATTTGTTGGTAACATTTTGAAATTGTTCAGACAGTGTGGTATTTTTTGTTTTTCATTTAATATTATTATATTCAATATTATGGTCAAATGGCTGTGACTAAATAATACAGTCAGAGAGATCAATACATCAGTAAATCATGACTTTCTTTACTATTAAGATTACTAGATGTACAAAGTTAATACTTCAATGAAAACCATAAAAAAGAAGCACTTTTTTAGAACAAAAGCAACATCTTTTGGAATAAACTTATTATAAAGTAAATACAATTATGCAACAGCTGTGTGATGTGCTTAAATTAAGGAGACAGATGTGACACGTCTCCCGTGGGATTAAGAAACAATTAGAAGTAAATGATGACTGCCTGATGGTGTCTTCATGGTACCTGATGATATTATCAATTCACTTTCAACCAGAATATCAATAACTACTACATGTATTTCTGGTGTAAAAAAAATATTAATTTTCTCACTTTTGAGACAGACCAGTTCCTATTTTTAGCGATGTGAGATTTTCTTATCTTGCACCAGTGCAAGACAAAAAAATCGTGTGCATTTCACCGGCAAATGCATGCTGAATTGCTGTGCAGTTTATGTCAACTGACCCCAATATCTCCATGCTTTTCCTTTTTAAAATAAACAATTAACCACGATTCTACTACATAAGTATTTTTAAATTCATTTATGTATTATATTCTGCTAGCTAATGTGCACCTTTCACGGTGTTGGATTCTTTTTTCAGGCTCTCTTCCAGTCAATGTTTGTTTACTTTGAGTAAATAATAGAGTGCTCTCCCTTGTTAGTAACTAACGTAAAGAAAGAAATTACCTCCCTTTGACCAAATTCAAATATTTATCTCTGTTGTAGTAATATTTATAATATATTTATTAAATACATTGTACTTTATGATGAAATACATTTGAAATACTGCCGAGATACGGTTGCATATGGATAAATCGAATATTTACTTCAGCAATGGAAAAATAAATTGCGGGAAAACGCTCGATGGAATGTAAACAAAAACAATTAGGTGCTTAGTGAGAAATAAAATCAAACACCGGAAAAAGTACAAGATATGGAAGTCTCCGACACCCTTGGGTAAGATTACAATCGTTCTCTAACTCGGCAAGCCTCGTAAAGAGAGAACGATTGAAATCTTACCCTCGGGTGTCGGAGATTTCCCTATCTTGTACTCTCCCAGGTGTTAGATTCTATATATCTCCCTTGTTTCCACTCAAAATTTATTTTAAAAATTTTAATCTCTTGAAATGTAAAATCCTGTTTTATTTATTTCAACATGTATGTGTTTATCTCTTTTGTGGTAATATATAAATACCAGAAAATGTAAATGCAAGCACACAATAATAATAAAAGTACATTCATTTATTTTTGCATTACATGTGTTACAAAATATCCCAAAAAATGTACATGTACCTGCTTACAGGAAAAGAACCATTCATAATTACCCTAAAAAATGTACATGTACCTGCTTACAGGAAAAGAACCATTCATAATTACCCTAAAAAATGTACATGTACCTGCTTACAGGAAAAGAACCATTCATAATTACCCCAAAAAATGTACATGTACCTGCTTACAGGAAAAGAACCATTCATAATTACCCTAAAAAATGTACATGTACCTGCTTACAGGAAAAGAACCATTCATAATTACCCCAACAAATGTACATGTACCTGCTTACAGGAAAAGAACCATTCATAATTACCCTAAAAAATGTACATGTACCTGCTTACAGTAAAAGAACCATTCATAATTACCCCAACAAATGTACATGTACCTGCTTACAGGAAAAGAACCATTCATAATTACCCTAAAAAATGTACATGTACCTGCTTACAGGAAAAGAACCATTCATAATTACCCCAACAAATGTACATGTACCTGCTTACAGGAAAAGAACCATTCATAATTACCCCAAAAAATGTACATGTACCTGCTTACAGTAAAAGAACCATTCATAATTACCCCAACAAATGTACATGTACCTGCTTACAGGAAAAGAACCATTCATAATTACCCTAAAAAATGTACATGTACCTGCTTACAGGAAAAGAACCATTCATAATTACCCTAAAAAATGTACATGTACCTGCTTACAGGAAAAGAACCATTCATAATTACCCCAACAAATGTACATGTACCTGCTTACAGGAAAAGAACCATTCATAATTACCCTAAAAAATGTACATGTACCTGCTTACAGGAAAAGAACCATTCATAATTACCCCAAAAAATGTACATGTACCTGCTTACAGGAAAAGAACCATTCATAATTACCCCAAAAAATGTACATGTACCTGCTTACAGGAAAAGAACCATTCATAATTACCCCAAAAAATGTACATGTACCTGCTTACAGGAAAAGAACCATTCATAATTTCCCTAAAAAATGTACATGTACCTGCTTACAGGAAAAGAACCATTCATAATTACCCCAACAAATGTACATGTACCTGCTTACAGGAAAAGAACCATTCATAATTACCCCAAAAAATGTACATGTACCTGCTTACAGGAAAAGAACCATTCATAATTACCCCAAAAAATGTACATGTACCTGCTTACAGGAAAAGAACCATTCATAATTACCCCAAAAAATGTACATGTACCTGCTTACAGGAAAAGAACCATTCATAATTACCCCCAAAAATGTACATGTACCTGCTTACAGGAAAAGAACCATTCATAATTACCCCAAAAAATGTACATGTACCTGCTTACAGGAAAAGAACCATTCATAATTACCCCAAAAAATGTACATGTACCTGCTTATAGGAAAAGAACCATTCATAATTACCCCAAAAAATGTACATGTACCTGCTTACAGGAAAAGAACCATTCATAATTACCCCCAAAAATGTACATGTACCTGCTTACAGGAAAAGAACCATTCATAATTACCCCCAAAAATGTACATGTACCTGCTTACAGGAAAAGAACCATTCATAATTACCCCAAAAAATGTACATGTACCTGCTTACAGGAAAAGAACCATTCATAATTACCCCAAAAAATGTACATGTACCTGCTTACAGGAACAGAACCATTCATAATTACCCCAAAAAATGTACATGTACCTGCTTACAGGAAAAGAACCATTCATAATTACCCTAAAAAATGTACATGTACCTGCTTACAGGAAAAGAACCATTCATAATTACCCCAAAAAATGTACATGTACCTGTTTACAGGAAAAGAACCATTCATAATTACCCTAAAAATGTACCTGCTTACAGGAAAAGAACCATTCATAATTACCCCCAAAAATGTACATGTACCTGCTTACAGGAAAAGAACCATTCATAATTATCCCAAAAAATGTACATGTACCTGCTTACAGGAAAAGAACCATTCATAATTACCCCAAAAAATGTACATGTACCTGCTTATAGGAAAAGAACCATTCATAATTACCCCAAAAAATGTACATGTACCTGCTTACAGGAAAAGAACCATTCATAATTACCCTAAAAAATGTACATGTACCTGCTTACAGGAAAAGAACCATTCATAATTACCCCAAAAAATGTACATGTACCTGCTTACAGGAAAAGAACCATTCATAATTACCCCCAAAAATGTACATGTACCTGCTTACAGGAAAAGAACCATTCATAATTACCCCACAAAATGTACATGTACCTGCTTACAGGAAAAGAACCATTCATAATTACCCCAAAAAATGTACATGTACCTGCTTACAGGAAAAGAACCATTCATAATTACCCCAAAAAATGTACATGTACCTGCTTACAGGAAAAGAACCATTCATAATTACCCCAAAAAATGTACATGTACCTGCTTATAGGAAAAGAACCATTCATAATTACCCTAAAAAATGTACATGTACCTGCTTACAGGAAAAGAACCATTCATAATTTCCCTAAAAAATGTACATGTACCTGCTTACAGGAAAAGAACCATTCATAATTACCCCAACAAATGTACATGTACCTGCTTACAGGAAAAGAACCATTCATAATTACCCTAAAAAATGTACATGTACCTGCTTACAGGAAAAGAACCATTCATAATTACCCCAAAAAATGTACATGTACCTGCTTACAGGAAAAGAACCATTCATAATTACCCCTCAAAATGTACATGTACCTGCTTACAGGAAAAGAACCATTCATAATTACCCCCAAAAATGTACATGTACCTGCTTACAGGAAAAGAACCATTCATAATTACCCCAACAAATGTACATGTACCTGCTTACAGGAAAAGAACCATTCATAATTACCCTAAAAAATGTACATGTACCTGCTTATAGGAAAAGAACCATTCATAATTACCCCAAAAAATGTACATGTACCTGCTTACAGGAAAAGAACCATTCATAATTACCCCAAAAAATGTACATGTACCTGTTTACAGGAAAAGAACCATTCATAATTACCCTAAAAACGTACCTGCTTACAGGAAAAGAACCATTCATAATTACCCCCAAAAATGTACATGTACCTGCTTACAAGAAAAGAACCATTCATAATTACCCCAAACAATGTACATGTACCTGCTTACAGGAAAAGAACCATTTATAATTACCCCAAAAAATGTACATGTACCTGCTTATAGGAAAAGAACCATTCATAATTACCCCAAAAAATGTACATGTACCTGCTTACAGGAAAAGAACCATTCATAATTACCCCAACAAATGTACATGTACCTGCTTACAGGAAAAGAACCATTCATAATTACCCCAAAAAATGTACATGTACCTGTTTACAGGAAAAGAACCATTCATAATTACCCTAAAAATGTACATGTACCTGCTTACAGGAAAAGAACCATTCATAATTACCCCAAAAAATGTACATGTACCTGCTTACAGGAAAAGAACCATTCATAATTACCCTAAAAATGTACATGTACCTGCTTACAGGAAAAGAACCATTCATAATTACCCTAAAAATGTACATGTACCTGTTTACAGGAAAAGAACCATTCATAATTACCCCAAAAAATGTACATGTACCTGCTTACAGGAAAAGAACCATTCATAATTACCCTAAAAAATGTACATGTACCTGCTTACAGGAAAAGAACCATTCATAATTACCCCAAAAAATGTACATGTACCTGCTTACAGGAAAAGAACCATTCATAATTACCCCAAAAAATGTACATGTACCTGCTTACAGGAAAAGAACCATTCATAATTACCCTAAAAATGTACATGTACCTGCTTACAGGAAAAGAACCATTCATAATTACCCTAAAAATGTACATGTACCTGCTTACAGGAAAAGAACCATTCATAATTACCCCAAAAAATGTACATGTACCTGCTTACAGGAAAAGAACCATTCATAATTACCCTAAAAATGTACATGTACCTGCTTACAGGAAAAGAACCATTCATAATTACCCCAAAAAATGTACATGTACCTGCTTACAGGAAAAGAACCATTCATAATTACCCTAAAAATGTACATGTACCTGCTTACAGGAAAAGAACCATTCATAATTACCCTAAAAATGTACATGTACCTGCTTACAGGAAAAGAACCATTCATAATTACCCCAAAAAATGTACATGTACCTGCTTACAGGAAAAGAACCATTCATAATTACCCTAAAAATGTACATGTACCTGCTTACAGGAAAAGAACCATTCATAATTACCCTAAAAATGTACATGTACCTGTTTACAGGAAAAGAACCATTCATAATTACCCCAAAAAATGTACATGTACCTGCTTACAGGAAAAGAACCATTCATAATTACCCTAAAAAATGTACATGTACCTGCTTACAGGAAAAGAACCATTCATAATTACCCTAAAAATGTACCTGCTTACAGGAAAAGAACCATTCATGATATTTAAATGTTACTGTTTTAATAGTTAACAAGTACATTCTAATATTTAAATGAAAAAAAATAATAAAAACAAAATAAAATAAATGTAAAAAGTGGCAACCTATAATGTTCTGTTATCTGTACGTGTACATATACATGTAGTTTGTAGAATTGCACATTTTTCACCACACTTTAATGTACCCTGATAACATCTGCTATTATTAATTATTTTTTAATAGAAATCATGACAAGTTTACAATATTACTTTTCATGCAAGAGAAGTCATGTGCAATAAAGGATGAAGACATTGCAATAAAATACAAACTATCAAATGATTCAGATGAACCAGGTACAATGTATGAACATTTCTATGACTTTTGTGGTATAAATCAGACTGCAAGATTCAACTACATTTCTTCAGCTACATGAGCAATGTACAAATGTATGTGTATATTGTACGCTTGCTTTAATTTTTAATTTTTTAGGATATGAAGAAAAAATTAGCTTGGCCATTAAATTTCTGAAGAGTTTTGATTTTCTATAAAAAAAATAAAAAAATGCTGCCTTTGCAACTATAATGTACCAGTAGAAATTGAGATTATAGTACCAGTCTGAAATACCAGCAGAGATTATAGTACCAGTCTGAAATACCAGTAGAGATTATAGTACCAGTCTGAAATACCAGTAGAGATTATAGTACCAGTCTGAAATACCAGTAGAGATTATAGTACCAGTCTGAAATACCAGTAGAGATTATAGTACTAGTCTGAAATACCAGTAGAGATTATAGTACCAGTCTGAAATACCAGTAGAGATTATAGTACTAGTCTGAAATACCAGTAGAGATTATAGTACCAGTCTGAAATACCAGTAGAGATTATAGTACCAGTCTGAAATACCAGTAGAGATTATAGTACTAGTCTGAAATACCAGCAGAGATTATAGTACCAGTCTGAAATACCAGTAGAGATTATAGTACCAGTCTGAAATACCAGTAGAGATTATAGTACCAGTCTGAAATATCATTGAGATTATAGTACCGGCCTGAAATATCATTGAGATTATAGTACCGGCCTGAAATATCATTGAGATTATAGTACCAGTCTGAAATATCATTGAGATTATAGTACCGGCCTGAAATATCATTGAGATTATAGTACCGGCCTGAAATATCATTGAGATTATAGTAACGGCCTGAAATATCATTGAGATTATAGTACCGGCCTAAAATATCATAGCAATAGACTGGCCCCTTGTCCCGACGTTTTGTGCACACAGCTAGTTCCCCTCTTTGCAATGTGCACTGGACTTTGGTGACATATACAATTCCAGCCATTCAATGACTACTTTCTGGACACAAATTGATGGTTTTACAAGAAATCATCAAATTAACCACATGATGTAGCTAACCACCAAATCTACTTCAAAACAATAAAACACAGTAAGTCAAAGAAGGCCTGTTTTATTTCACACAGATTGACTCTTTAAGTAGCATGTAATGATTAAAAGATCATTCAGTTTTTATTTACACAGTAGTCAGATGTCCATACATTGTTAGTATTATTACTATGTATATGATAACAGTCATCTATAGTTTATATAGAGTTAAGGAGTCTTCTGTTTTCTTTTGTATCTGAGAGGCAGTCAAAATCATCATCCATCAGCTTTTAGTGATCATATAGATGTAAATAAACATGAGAGAAAATCCTATTTACCTCTAGAAAAAAAAACCTGGATATTAATGAGAAACAGTATTACTGATAGAAAAACATCAACATAGCAGGGGATTCACAAATGTACATTGTACGATTTCTACAAATGAATAAATAATACTGACTGTGTCTCCCAACATAAGAACTCTAAGAATAAATAATACTGACTGTGTCTCCCAACATAAGAACTCTAAGAATAAATAATACTGACTGTGTCTCCCAACATAAGAACTCTAAGAATAAATAATACTGACTGTGTCTCCCAACATAAGAACTCTAAGAATAAATAATACTGACTGTGTCTCCCAACATAAGAATTCTAAGAATAAATAATACTGACTGTGTCTCCCAACATAAGAACTCTAAGAATAAATAATACTGACTGTGTCTCCCAACATAAGAACTCTAAGAATAAATAATACTCTAAGGAGGATATTAATTTAACAAGGTGCAAATTTTACCTTATATTTGGTCTTTTCATTGCAAGTGCAAAATAAAGACCACCATTTGCTTAGATTTAGGTGTCATTTTTATTAGACATCTATTTGATTGCTGTGAAAATCTCACATTTTTCAAGTACATGTATTCTGGATCAACTACTTAGAGTGATGAATACATGCTTCTATAAGTCTTAGGTCTATGGAGACTATTTCTGGTGTTGTTTAAGATTCTAGTTATGAGCTGTGTGATTCTTGGGATTGACCATTTTAAGCCTTCTGCTTTATCCGATATGTTACAATAATTGTGCAACGGAAAACTGAAAGTACTGGCAATCACGAAAATACAAACTATCTGGTTCCAAATATTTTGATATTAATACATGTATCAATCATATATTTGTCATGCAAACTGTTAAATTTTACACAGCTACATGTACAAAATGTATATTCGCTAATTCGAAAATTTTGCTATGAGTGAATAAAATAAAAAGGTTGTGTACTTTTACATCTAGTAAAGGACACCATCTGCAGACAAATTCAAAATTCTTGTGCAATTTATTCCAGCATTGAATTTTTTTATTCGACCAATGTTCAATTAAATGTACTTATACTTTGTACATATTAGGGTTCTCAACAAATGAAAAAATAGAAAGATTTCATGACTTCTCCCTCGAGGGAGAAGAGAAAAATTGACAGAGACTTCTAGTAAAGAGATTAAGGAGACATATTTCAGAACAAGTGTGTCACTTCTTGTATACAAACAGATCTTATTAAGATAATATTTTGACGAGTCCCAACCAAAATGTCACGAGTCCCACTACTGTATTCTTTGTTTGTCCTTTATAATAAAAATGCATATAGTGAGTCCCAAACAGAAGTGGCGAGTCCAGGACTCAACCAGACGAGTCCAGGACTCAACCAGACGAGCTGATAGTTAAACAAGTATTTAAAACTTACCCTGACTCCATGTGGTTTCCTTTTCATTGTTGACCAGGATATAACCATGCTGTGGAGGAACCATAATCATGTAAACCAAAGATTCCAAGGAGCTGTCTCTATCTGTAGCCATCAACATTCTGTCAGTAATAACTGCTCCAATGACAGTCCTGTCTAGGTGTGTCAGGTCATTCATACCAGCATTGACCTTTGTGTAAGGTATGCCATTGTCTACAGGAATTATTTCTATTTGAATTGTTTGTGGTTGTTTGGTGGAATGCTCCATATTTGAGAATATATAAAAGTCAGAATGCACTCCATCTGTTACAGTAAATGAGAACGCATCCTTTGATGTTTCCGTTCCGTCATGTTGGTATGCAATCATGTTGTTTTTTATGTCTTGGTTCGTAAACATTGTAATAATTCTGGAATAATTAAAAAGGATATTTCCATGAAGTGGAAGTTGTGTGATTACGAATTCAATATTAACATCTACTGTGTCCTCGTCCATCGCCCGTAATTCAAACGGTGTTATCAACTTACTGCCACCCTCTGCCACAAAAAAAGTATCAAATATCAGAGTTGGTTTCTTATTGTCAACATCTGTGACAGCAATACGAAACATTCGTTTGACTGTATTGTGTCCATCTGTAACTTCAAATTGAAAAGAATCCATTTTTATTTCAGTATGGTCATTATGAGTATAACAAATTTTACTTCCTGCTAAATCTAGCTGTGTAAATGATGTGATTCGCTGGTTTGGATTGTCAGTATTGTAAATATATCCATGTTTTGGAACTTTTGTCACTCGAAAAATAAGAAGCGCATCAGGACTATCAATGTCTTTTCCTCGTAAAATATCTGTTGTTAATTTGATGGTACCTCCTTCTGGCAATTGAATTCCTTTATTATAAACTTCTGGATAAGTTAAATCTATACCTTTAACAGTTACGTAGAAAAATCGATCAATTAACGGATTTAATCCATCCGTGACATCAAATTTTATGACGTCTCGTTTGCCTTCCGTACCTGTATGGATGTAATAGACTTGCCGACTATCAATTTCAAATTGTGTGAAATTTGCATTATACGTCATATTAATAATTTTACTTCCTTTTTCTTTTATAAAATATCCCTGAGATGGATATCTACGGATAATAAATACAATATTAGGATTATGGGAATCTAAATCAACAGCTTGAAGAACTTGGTTGCTGATAAGTTTACGTTCTCCAACATTTTCTATTTCAAGTCCAGTATTAACAGTTAGTCGTGGAGTTTCGTCATCTACCGGTATAATTACAATGGGAATGTTCTGTGTTACATTATGAAGTCCGTCAGTTACGATAAATTCTACAGAATCTTTGAAAGACTCTGTATTATCATGCTGATACATTATTGTTGATGATTTCACAATATCGGACATTGTAAATTGTAAAATTGGAATCACTCCTGTCATACTCTGTTGCACTATTTGGCCATGTTGTGGAAATACATGGATTACAAATTTTATTTCATCAGAAGGTACATCATTGTCAACAGCAGTTAAAATCGGAGAATCTATTTTTAACTCCATACCTTCCATTACGATAAACTCTCTAACAAACACCTTAGGAATTTCATCATTCCGTGGAAAAATGGTAATTTGGAATGTACCTTCTGGGGAAATATTAATACCATCTGTACATTTGAAGGTAAATTGATCAGCTCTGGGTTCTTCCCCTAAATGAATGCTTTGTACATAATTCATGTGCCCAAGTCGAACATCTTCAATATAAAAAGCAGTAACTGGAAAGCCAGCTCTAGATTTTTCAGAACCAGGAGCTGGGGAAACATTTTCTACATATCCATGAGTGGGTTGTATCATTATAGTACACTGAATATTTTCATCCCTTGTATCTTTATCTATCACATCTAAATGTCTAGGTAAAATTCTTTCTCTCAAGCCTTCATAAACAGTAAATGGTGCTGCGGGTAAAATGTCTGGTGCAATGTTGTCAACTGGTAATATGTAAATATTTACTGTAATTTCAGATTTTTTTGTGTCTCTTTGATTATACAGCACCAAGGTTAAACTGTCTGTTTTTCCGTCATATCCAACATCTGAACTCTGATGTTTGTATTGAACTTTATTGTCAATAACATCTTGATAGTTGAACTGATTTGTCGGCCTTTTGTCTAAAATTAAAGAGCCTTTTGTTGCCCTGGACTTCACACGAAAAACAATTTCTTTTGGTTTAGTAGCCTTTCTCATTTTTATGTACTTTGATGATAAAATTATATAACCACCTTCATCAACGTCTAACTCAAGCTTAAGTTTGTTTTTACCATTGAGTTCTAGAGTTGGTTTGTCCTCCACATGTTTTACAGTAATGTGGAATGCTATGGGTACAACATGTGCTCCATCTGTAACTTTTAAATTGATTACATCACTTTCTGAATCTGTGTTCATGCTCTCATATATTATATTTCCAGAAAATAGGTCAGAGTAAGAGAATGAATTAGAAATTTCCAAAACTTGCTGCCCTTTCAACAAATTGCCAAATTCCGGGGTCCTTACTAGTATAAAGTTGATAAAGTTTGTATTAGTGTCAGGATCTTGAACATCAAGTACCTGTGTGGTCAAAACTACTCTATTGTTTTCTAAAACAGTAGCTCCTGTATTAGTAACTATAGGAGGTCTATTGTTTACTGATGATAATATTATTGTAAAGTGTTGATTAGACAAAATATTTCTGTTTGTGTCTTCAACATCAAAGTAAAATTGAATTCTTCTTTGTGTTAATCCTTGCTCTGAAGATGGTGGTCGATAACAAATTTTCTGGTGAAAAACTTCTGCTTGTTCAAAATCTTTTATTGCAATATCTGGTTGATCACACATTACGATTTCACCGGCATCTAAATGAATATAGGAATCTAAATCAAAGGGTGACCTTGTGATGTGATATTTCATACGACCTTCATTAGTATCACTGTCTATATAGTATAAATTCTTACGTTTGAAAGGTGTTAATTGAAACTCATTTACAGTAAAGTTTAAGAAAGTGTCTGGTGCCAGTTTTGGTGGTTGATCATCAACTGGGTGAATTTTCACTAAAAATTTGTAAGTTTCTGAGACAGTTGTTAATTTTGCCCCACTCATCAAAGAAAATTTAATTTGATCAATTACAACTGTGGAATGATGTTGTCCAACATGTCGATAGAATAATTTGTTATCAGAAATATCCTTTTGTGTAAATCGATCCACCGTACGCTGAAATATTCCTCGTATTTTCTGCCAATGTTCAACATCAGTAGGGATTTCAAATTGACGTTTTAAAATAATACCTTCTGTTGAATAGGGTGGTAACAAAACAAACTCAATATCATTGTCATCACTGTCAATATCGGCAGCACAGAGGACAAACTGTGATATAGCAGCCATGTCATTTTTTTTAATTTCTAAGCCAATGTTAACGATAAGAGTTGCTGGTTCATCATCTACAGGAAAAATAGTTATAGGAAATAAAAATTCTACCGTGTTCTTAGAATCTGTCATTCTAAATATTACATTGTCACTGGAGGAGTCGCTTCCATCATGTTGATACATAACTGTCCCCAAGTCAAGATCATTTACAGTAAAATAGTTCCTCCTACCTGGTAAAAATAAACGTCCATGTCTAGGATTCTCTGCCACGAAAATCTTTACTTGTTCAATATCGTCTTCATCAGATATTTGTAAATTTTGCAGAGAGCTTATATTTCGAGACTGTCCTTCAAATAATTGTAATCCAACATTTTTGGTTGCTATTGGTGACATTGTTTGTTTAGGATGAACTATTATCATTAAAGAATATGGAGCCGACTTCAGACCTTCTTCATCAATAACTTCCAAATTTAAAGTAAATGTTCTAGGAATGTTGGAATCTTCACTTGGTGGTTTGTATGCAATTTTCATATCGAATATGTCCTTTTGATAAAATGAATATATTTTTTTATTCTGGTCATCAGTGCTTACTACTTCACCTTCATTTGGTCCTAAAGGATGGGTTATGTTAAAGATAAGTTTTTCAATTGGAGACTCATCATCTACTGCTCCAAGTACTTTCGGTAAAATTGCTATCATAATGAACTGATTGACATTTTGTCCAATTTTTGTAGCTTCCATTGCAAGACGAGCATTATCACTAAGACGGGGTGGAGTATTTTTAATTCCATCTTTAATCACAATATCTTTCATGAAATATTCTTGAGTGACCAAAGTTCCATCATTTTCTAACAACTCTAAAACTAATGGAATATAGTCAATGTTGAGAGAATTTGAACTTGCTGTGTGTCTGTATTTAATTTTTAATTGTAAAAATGTATCACAATCAATGTTAGATAATTGGGATGTGTCATTAGCAATGTAGCCATAACGAGGTAGAGACTTCATACCTGACAACACACTTATTTTACACAACTGATTGTCCCTGTCATAAGAAAACTGAGTATTTGTAAACATTATTGCATCACTAGTTCTTGATAAATGTTCCACACTTATAGGCAAATTTTTAGACACAACCTGGAAAGGCACATGAAACGAAATATGAAATGATAATGTTGCTGGAATGATTTGAGTATCGGTACTGGAATCCAAGCGAATGAGTAACCTCACTTTGTCAAATCTTGGAAAAGATGCTCCAAGGTGAGTGTATTTGACATCTTTTGACCCAAAGTTACATTTAAATTGGGATGGATACAGCTTACCTGGCATCTGTGATAGTGGGTCGTTTTGAAGCACTGTTACTGAACACCTTTCTCCTTGTTCTTGTCGTATTGTCAGGTGAGTATTAGGATTTAAATAAACAGATCTACCGTACGGCACAATAATATCATTGTTGTTTATTATCCTACCTGCTGACACACAACAGGTGTTCAAAACTGTCACTAAGTTCCATAAAATTAAAACACCTTTTCCTTTCCACGACAATGTTGGTCCTCGTAAGTGCATTTTGAAGTAACAGTTCGTTAACATTGTAAATCCGTACACTACACCTTGTTTCTGCTACATGACTATGTCTCCGCATTTCAATACACAACCAAAACAATACCCGCATGCAACAACATTATGTTTCTCACCTCTCACCTTAGCTTAGCGTATTAATATACTACCAACTTCCGGTATTACACTTGCCAAGTAGTTCTTCAAGTAAACACTCTACATCGGTCAGTCTGTGTGTGATTATTGATAGAAAAATTATTTTTACTAGAAAATATTTTGTTGTTTATCAATTGTCAACGAAAATAAAACTGTTCGAATATTACTTAAGTTAACCTTTCATTTGTATGTTGAAGTGTTCATTTTTGTTTATGTTCCAGCCTCTATTTGTACTGTTAACATGCGGAATCAAAATCACATTCTTGGGATTTTTTTACATGAAAAATAGGTAATTTATTTTTTATTATTTCAAAAGAATTTCGCTGAACAATGCAGGTTCGTATTATTATTGTTTTCCCATCAGTTTCTCAGAAGATGGCCAAATTCATGAAATTCGGCAATTATTGTTATTTAGCTAGATATTAGAATACAACAAACTGTAGAGTTGACGACAAGTCAGTCCTGTCGGACATGACCAGCAAATTTTGGGACGATTTTGCTAAGGACTGACACAAGATTGGTATTTTGAAATAGAAAATTAATGAGGACCGACATTTTTTTCACTAGGACCACCAAACTCATATATATATGAAATTTCGTGAAGCCTGAAACTGTACTGAATGACAAAAGGAATACGGTGTTTTATTGTATCCCTCTACATGTCGACAATGATGCTTCATATAACATTTGACAACATCGTGTACATGTAATTAACGAGATATTATCCAGGTGAAAATATACAAAATCTACTTTGTATATATAGATATACCATTTTTTTTCTCAATGGTAGGGGGTATAACCTGTCTATTAAGTTCTACGCCACAAATGTTTATATTTACACTTCTTGACGAATTTGTATTTTAAATATATCCAGTCTACGATATGGAAAACAATCCAATTGTAGACAATCGAATTGTATCTACTACATGTTTTTATGGAACCTCATATCCGAGCCGGCCGATTATTCGTTCATCTGAACCCCCGAGTACCGAAAATGACACTGAGGGGTTAATCCCTTATCCCGTTCAGAGTTGACTCTCGGGGTTGTTTGTTTATTGTTATTATTATTTGCTTTCTTTCCTCCTCATTTGAGGGGTGAAGAATGGCCAATGAAAGCAAAAGATAGCTCCGAGGGCTAAATCTTAACGATATTAGTAAGTCCACTTACCCACTACTACTATTTGGAGTTACTTTACATTGGATATAAATTATTTATAATATTTATAAATATATATTTAACTGGTTTAGAACTTGATTAAATATTGATTTCTTGAAATTTCTACAGATTGTGAGCTTTATGTAATATTACCTTTGTAACGGATGCGCTCTACAATCAAAATAATGTTCAGTAAAATAGACAAAGCAACATCAATAATTCACAATATAATACATATGGACATGAACAATAATCTTATGCACAGACGGGTTCACTTTCCTCCGTGCTCGAGACTTGATGAACATGGCAACTTTCTGATGATAATGAACACTTTACTATAAATGTTATTTCACCTGGCGCATTGATATCTTTCACAGTTGTAGAGTGGTCTGTCAAACAAAGGTGGGCGTGTCATGATCCATCTAGACACGCCCATTTTAAGTCATTTAGCGTTTGTCACAACACCATGTATCTCTTGTGTATTCCGGACGGATCATGATCATGGCTCATAGTTTTCTTGGTTAAAACAGTCCATGAGATTTTTCTTGAATGTATGTACTGGTTTTTATGGGGGGGGGGGGTGTAACTTTTTCCGTGTCGACTAATTTCACAGCTATTATTGATACTTATTTTACTGTTACATATCTATATATATCTGGAAAAGAAAAAAAACGATGTGGGTAACCCATTTTTTTAAATTATATTCTCCTTTGTATTTTATCATCACGTAATATTGCCATGGAAATTTTCATTATTTTATTTACATAAAACAGATAGATGTACATTTATTTTCTAATCATGATAGTACATTACCGTCTTAATTTTTAATTAATTAACGCAAATTAACCACAAGATGTTTATAATCTTTCACGGTTGGCTGGTCAGATCATACAAGATACATTCCGTTAGAGTATATTTAATATTTGGTGAGAAAGAAAGAAAACGGAAAAAGGGGACAAAAACCTTTATTTTCATAATTTATACATATACGTACTAAAATAATCAAATTACATCTCCTTTAATTCGCTAAGTTTTTATAATATCAGGGCCAAGTACACCAAGCCCGGAGTGGTTTTATTACTCCTAGATGTACCAGATGTTCATTTCCACTTACAACTTTAGGGTGTTCATTTCAACTTACAAGTTTAGGGTGTTCATTTCAACTTACAAGTTTAGGGTGTTCATTTCAACTTATAGGTTTAGGGTGTTCATTTCAACTTACAAGTTTAGGGTGTTCATTTCAACTTACAAGTATGGTGACTTCACATGCAGTAATTTTGTAAGACAAGAGCGAAAGTTTTGGATTTCAACTTGATTGCACTGAAATGTAACAATACTATTCAACCGCATCGGTGGCGTAGTGGTTAGCGTGCTCGCCTCGACTGCAATAGATCGTGGGTTCGAGTCCTAGTCGGGTCAAACCAAAGACTATAAAATTGGTAATTGTTGCTTCTTCGATAAGCACGCAGCATTAAGGAGAAAGAGCAAAGACTGGTTGGCTCGGAATCAGAATAATGTGTCCGAGTGGAGCGACATGTCTATCCGCAGACTGTTGTTTCAGTGAGCTAGCACTATAAAAATCCAACTTCGCCTGTTGGTCTGGAACAAAGCGGACCTCATCATCATCATCTCATTGAAAATTAACTTGTTCTCGCCATGATATATCTGGAAAATTGCTGAATTGGCGTTAAGCAACAATCACTCACTCACCCTTATCAGGAACCCCAGAGGAACATTTCTGACAAGTCTGGTGACCCACCTGCAGTAGTTCTAGAAAGAAGTCGAAAATGGCTCGGCCAATCAAAAGCTAGAGTGGCAATCTTAGATTTTGATTTATTACGAAAACGTACAGTACTTCTTCAGGAGCCAGGATAGCATTTCTGATGGGTTTGGCGACTTGGTATGTAGTAGTTCAGAAGTGGTAAAACATGTAAAAGGTTTGTAATATACAGAGAGACAGATGAACAGGTAGACAGACGTCATTATATTTTTGGACCAGAAATGCTCAAATGAGCGTAATGAAAAGGACCATCAAATGGATGTTCATGTACATTATGGGTTCAATCAAGTGTCTAGTGTCGGAGAGAAAAAACTAGAGGCTTGCATGAGCCTGCATCACTCACCTGGTAAAGAAGGTTTATTGAACCTTATCATAGAATATGTTTAAGTTTTATCCCGTGAGAATTCATCAATGGACCCTGGGATATTATGTTATGGTGTTTAACGCCACTGTCAACCGGGCAATATTGCAGTTTTATATCGTGCCGGTCAGTTTTATTGGTGGAGGAAATCGGAGTACCCGGAGAAAACTACTGACCTGCCGCAAGTCACTGACAAACTTTATCACATAATATTGTATGAGTACGCCCCGCCTGAGTGGGATTCGAACTCAGATTTAAGTGGTGGTAGGTACTGATTACGTAGGTAGTGGAAATCTAACTACCATACGATCACGACGGCCCCGCATACGATCACGACGGCCCCGGAATTATACTGGTGGTTCTTAAACATTTTAAAAGTTTGAATTAATTTCCTCTGTATAACCGCTACCAATACAGCATAAATAATTGTATAACTTTGAATCTTCTCAATCATATTCCCTGCCAAGCTTGTCTTCTCAATCATATTCCCTGCCAAGCTTGTCTTCTCAATCATATTCCCTGCCAAGCTTGTCTTCTCAATCATATTCCCTGCCAAGCTTGTCTTCTCAATCATATTCCCTGCCAAGCTTGTCTTCTCAATCATATTCCCTGCCAAGCTTGTCTTCTCAATCATATTCCCTGCCAAGCTTGAATTCATTGTGTTGGTAGTTTTGTATGAGAGGTCTAAAGTAATGACAAGACAGAGGCTAAATGATACTAGAACCTCACTTGGCCTTTCGCTAGCTGAGCTAAAAAACAAGGGCCAATAGGCTCGCCAGAGAATTACCCCTAAAAAAATCAAACACTTCTTCAGGATCCATGCAGGAAAATTTCACAGGTTCGGGACTGGGCATGCAGTGGTCTGAAGAAGTTTTTTTTTTAGCCAGTCAAAAAATATTTATCCAATGACAAGCTAAATATAGAGACAAGTTAATAGATCATAAAGATATCATGAATCACGGGGTAACTGAAAGACATCATAAAACATAGAGTAAATGAGCTATTGTAGCATAGGGAAACTTGTCTAAACAGAAAATCATTGGAACTAATTTTTTAGTTCGTAATACACGTGTGTTTGGTAAATGAACACACAAAAAAAATCCTGCATTGTGACAGGATTCCAGCTTATTCAAGGTTTGCTGTAGACAGTTTTCACTTTATAAGGCCAGTGTTGACAGGTTTCATTGTATAACCCCGGTGTAGACAGGTTTCACTGTATAAAGCCAGTGTAAACAAGTTTCAATGTAGAAGGCCAATGTAGACAGGTTTCACTGTGTAACGCCAGAGTAGACAGGTTTTACTGTGTAACGCCAAAGTAGACAGCTTTCACTGCATAACGCCAGTGTAGACAGGTCTCACTGTATAAGACCAGTGTAGACAGGTTTCAATGTATAAGGCCAGTGTAGACAGGTTTCACTGTATAAGGCCAGTGTAGACAGCTTTCACTGTATAAGGCAAGTATAGACAGTTTTCATTGTATAAAACCAGTGTAGACAGCTTTCATTGTATAAGACCAGTATAGATAGGTTTCACTGTATAAGGCCAGTGTAAACAGCTTTCACTGTATAAGACCAGTGTAGACATGTTTCACTATATAAGGCCAGTGTAGACAGCTTTCATTGTATAAGGCCAGTGTAGACAACTTTCACTGTATAAGACCAGTGTAGACAGCTTTCACTGTATAAGGCCAGTGTAGACAGCCTTCACTGTATAAGGCAAGTATAGACAGTTTTCACTGTATAAAACCATTGTAGACAGCTTTCATTGTATAAGACCAGTGTAGACAGGCTTCACTGTATAAGGTCAGTGTAGACAGCTTTCACTGTATAAGGCCAGTGTAGACATGTTTCACTGCATAAGGCCAATGTAGACAGCTTTCACTGTATAAGGCAAGTGTAGACAGCTTTCACTGTATAAGACCAGTGTAGACAGGTTTCACTGTATAAGGCCAGTGTAGACAGTTTTCACTGTATAAGACCAGTGTAGACAGGTTTCACTGTATAAGGCCAGTGTAGACAGGTTTCACTGTATAAGGCCAGTGTAGACAGCTTTCACTGTATAAGACCGGTGTAGACATGTTTCACTGTATAAGGCCAGTGTAGACAGCTTTCACTGTATAAGACCAGTGTAGACAGCTTTCACCGTATAAGGCCAGTGTAGACAGCTTTCATTGTATAAGACCAGTGTAGACAGATGTCACTGTATAAGGCCAGTGTAGACAGATGTCACTGTATAAGGCCAGTGTAGACAGATGTCACTGTATTAGGCCAGTGTAGACAGATGTCACTGTATAAGGCCAGTGTAGACAGATGTCACTGTATAAGGCCAGTGTAGAGAGATGTCACTGTATAAAGCCAGTGTAGACAGATGTCACTGTATAAGGCCAGTGTAGACCGATGTCACTGTATAAGGCCAGTGTAGACAGATGTCACTGTATAAGACCAGTGTAGACAGATGTCACTGTATAAGGCCAGTGTAGACAGATGCCACTGTATAAGGCCAGTGTAGACAGCTTTCACTGTATAAGGCCAGTGTAGACAGCTTTCACTGTATAAGACCAGTGTAGACAGCTTTCATTGTATAAGACCAGTGTAGACAGATGTCACTGTATAAGGCCAGTGTAGACAGATGTCACTGTATAAGGCCAGTGTAGACTGATGTCACTGTATAAGGCCAGTGTAGACAGATGTCACTGTATAAGGCCAGTGTAGACAGATGTCACTGTATAAGGCCAGTGTAGACAGATGTCACTGTATAAGGCCAGTGTAGACAGATGTCACTGTATAAGGCCAGTGTAGACAGATGTCACTGTATAAGGCCAGTGTAGACAGATGTCACTGTATAAGGCGAGTGTAGACAGATGTCACTGTATAAGGCCAGTGTAGACAGATGTGACTGTATAAGGCCAGTGCAGACAGCTTTCACTGTATAAGGCCAGTGTAGACAGCTTTCACTGTATAAGATCAGTGTAGACAGCTTTCATTGTATAAGACCAGTGTAGACAGATGTCATTGTATAAGGCCAGTGTAGACAGATGTCACTGTATAAGGCCAGTGTAGACAGATGTCACTGTATAAGGCCAGTGTAGACAGATGTCACTGTATATGGCCAGTGTAGACAGATGTCACTGTATAAGGCCAGTGTAGACAGATATCACTGTATAAGGCCAGTGTAGACAGATGTCACTGTATAAGGCCAGTGTAGACAGATGTCACTGTATAAGGCCAGTGTAGACAGATGTCACTGTATAAGGCCAGTGTAGACAGATGTCACTGTATACGGCCAGTGTAGACAGATGTCACTGTATAAGGCCAGTGTAGACAGATGTCACTGTATAAGACCAGTGTAGACAGATGTCACTGTATTAGGCCAGTGTAGACAGATGTCACTGTATTAGGCCAGTGTAGACAGATGTCACTGTATTAGGCCAGTGTAGACAGATGTCACTGTATAAGGCCAGTGTAGACAGATGTCACTGTATAAGACCAGTGTAGACAGATGTCACTGTATAAGGCCAGTGTAGACAGATGTCACTGTATTAGGCCTGTGTAGACAGATGTCACTGTATAAGGCCAGTGTAGACAGATGTCACTGTATAAGGCCAGTGTAGACAGCTTTCACTGTATAAGGCCAGTGTAGACAGATGTCACTGTATTAGGCCAGTGTAGACAGATGTCACTGTATTAGGCCAGTGTAGACAGATGTCACTGTATAAGGCCAGTGTAGACAGATGTCACTGTATAAGGCCAGTGTAGACAGATGTCACTGTATAAGGCCAGTGTAGACAGATGTCACTGTATAAGGCCAGTGTAGACAGATGTCACTGTATAAGACCAGTGTAGACAGATGTCACTGTATAAGGCCAGTGTAGACAGATGTCACTGTATAAGGCCAGTGTAGACAGATGTCACTGTATTAGGCCAGTGTAGACAGATGTCACTGTATTAGGCCAGTGTAGACAGATGTCACTGTATAAGGCCAGTGTAGACAGATGTCACTGTATAAGGCCAGTGTAGACAGATGTCACTGTATAAGGCCAGTGTAGACAGATGTCACTGTATTAGGCCAGTGTAGACAGATGTCACTGTATAAGGCCAGTGTAGACAGATGTCACTGTATAAGGCCAGTGTAGAGAGATGTCACTGTATAAAGCCAGTGTAGACAGATGTCACTGTATAAGGCCAGTGTAGACCGATGTCACTGTATAAGGCCAGTGTAGACAGATGTCACTGTATAAGACCAGTGTAGACAGATGTCACTGTATAAGGCCAGTGTAGACAGATGCCACTGTATAAGGCCAGTGTAGACAGCTTTCACTGTATAAGGCCAGTGTAGACAGCTTTCACTGTATAAGACCAGTGTAGACAGCTTTCATTGTATAAGACCAGTGTAGACAGATGTCACTGTATAAGGCCAGTGTAGACAGATGTCACTGTATAAGGCCAGTGTAGACTGATGTCACTGTATAAGGCCAGTGTAGACAGATGTCACTGTATAAGGCCAGTGTAGACAGATGTCACTGTATAAGGCCAGTGTAGACAGATGTCACTGTATAAGGCCAGTGTAGACAGATGTCACTGTATAAGGCCAGTGTAGACAGATGTCACTGTATAAGGCCAGTGTAGACAGATGTCACTGTATAAGGCGAGTGTAGACAGATGTCACTGTATAAGGCCAGTGTAGACAGATGTGACTGTATAAGGCCAGTGCAGACAGCTTTCACTGTATAAGGCCAGTGTAGACAGCTTTCACTGTATAAGATCAGTGTAGACAGCTTTCATTGTATAAGACCAGTGTAGACAGATGTCACTGTATAAGGCCAGTGTAGACAGATGTCACTGTATAAGGCCAGTGTAGACAGATGTCACTGTATAAGGCCAGTGTAGACAGATGTCACTGTATATGGCCAGTGTAGACAGATGTCACTGTATAAGGCCAGTGTAGACAGATATCACTGTATAAGGCCAGTGTAGACAGATGTCACTGTATAAGGCCAGTGTAGACAGATGTCACTGTATAAGGCCAGTGTAGACAGATGTCACTGTATAAGGCCAGTGTAGACAGATGTCACTGTATACGGCCAGTGTAGACAGATGTCACTGTATAAGGCCAGTGTAGACAGATGTCACTGTATAAGACCAGTGTAGACAGATGTCACTGTATTAGGCCAGTGTAGACAGATGTCACTGTATTAGGCCAGTGTAGACAGATGTCACTGTATTAGGCCAGTGTAGACAGATGTCACTGTATAAGGCCAGTGTAGACAGATGTCACTGTATAAGACCAGTGTAGACAGATGTCACTGTATAAGGCCAGTGTAGACAGATGTCACTGTATTAGGCCTGTGTAGAGAGATGTCACTGTATAAGGCCAGTGTAGACAGATGTCACTGTATAAGGCCAGTGTAGACAGCTTTCACTGTATAAGGCCAGTGTAGACAGATGTCACTGTATTAGGCCAGTGTAGACAGATGTCACTGTATTAGGCCAGTGTAGACAGATGTCACTGTATAAGGCCAGTGTAGACAGATGTCACTGTATAAGGCCAGTGTAGACAGATGTCACTGTATAAGGCCAGTGTAGACAGATGTCACTGTATAAGGCCAGTGTAGACAGATGTCACTGTATAAGACCAGTGTAGACAGATGTCACTGTATAAGGCCAGTGTAGACAGATGTCACTGTATAAGGCCAGTGTAGACAGATGTCACTGTATTAGGCCAGTGTAGACAGATGTCACTGTATTAGGCCAGTGTAGACAGATGTCACTGTATAAGGCCAGTGTAGACAGATGTCACTGTATAAGGCCAGTGTAGACAGATGTCACTGTATAAGGCCAGTGTAGACAGATGTCACTTTATTAGGCCAGTGTAGACAGATGTCACTGTATAAGGCCAGTGTAGACAGATGTCACTGTATAAGGCCAGTGTAGACAGATGTCACTGTATTAGGCCAGTGTAGACAGATGTCACTGTATTAGGCCAGTGTAGACAGATGTCACTGTATTAGGCCAGTGTAGAACGATGTCACTGTATAAGGCCAGTGTAGACCGATGTCACTGTATAAGGCCAGTGTAGACAGATGTCACTGTATAAGGCCAGTGTAGACAGATGTCACTGTATAAGGCCAGTGTAGACAGCTTTCACTGTATAAGGCCAGTGTAGACAGCTTTCACTGTATAAGACCAGTGTAGACAGCTTTCATTGTATAAGGCCAGTGTAGACAGATGTCACTGTATAAGGCCAGTGTAGACAGATGTCACTGTATAAGGCCAGTGTAGACAGATGTCACTGTATAAGGCCAGTGTAGACAGATGTCACTGTATAAGGCCAGTGTAGACCGATGTCACTGTATAAGGCCAGTGTAGACAGATGTCACTGTATAAGGCCAGTGTAGACAGATGTCACTGTATAAAGACAGTGTAGACAGATGCCACTGTATAAGACCAGTGTAGACAGATGTCACTGTATAAGGCCAGTGTAGACAGATGTCACTGTATAAGACCAGTGTAGACAGATGTCACTGTATAAGGCCAGTGTAGACAGATGTCACTGTATAAGGCCAGTGTAGACAGATGTCACTGTATAAGGCGAGTGTAGACAGATG
Organism: Bathymodiolus septemdierum; assembly: GCA_963383655.1. Lineage (NCBI taxonomy): Eukaryota > Metazoa > Mollusca > Bivalvia > Mytilida > Modiolidae > Bathymodiolus > Bathymodiolus septemdierum. The sequence continues at coordinate 1,151,723 of OY726524.1, forward strand.
TCACTGTATAAGGCCAGTGTAGACAGATGTCACTGTATAAGGCCAGTGCAGACAGCTTTCACTGTATAAGGCCAGTGTAGACAGCTTTCACTGTATAAGACCAGTGTAGACAGCTTTCATTGTATAAGACCAGTGTAGATAGATGTCACTGTATAAGGCCAGTGTAGACAGATGTCACTGTATAAGGCCAGTGTAGACAGATGTCACTGTATAAGGCCAGTGTAGACAGATGTCACTGTATATGGCCAGTGTAGACAGATGTCACTGTATAAGGCCAGTGTAGACAGATATCACTGTATAAGGCCAGTGTAGACAGATGTCACTGTATAAGGCCAGTGTAGACAGATGTCACTGTATAAGGCCAGTGTAGACAGCTTTCACTGTATAAGGCCAGTGTAGACAGATGTCATTGTATAAGGCCAGTGTAGATAGATGTCACTGTATAAGGCCAGTGTAGACAGATGTCACTGTATAAGGCCAGTGTAGACAGATGTCACTGTATAAGGCCAGTGTAGACAGATGTCACTGTATAAGGCCAGTGTAGACAGATGTCACTGTATAAGACTAAGTGAGCAATGTTTCAGTATCATAAGAATAAGTTACTTCTGATGAGATGGTGATGGCGGCTTTATACTAGACCCAAGGCTCTTCATTGGATTTACATAAAGCTCACTGATATAATAGTTCCCAGGTAGACATGTTGCACCACAGTCCCCAGGTAGACATGTTGCACCACAGTCCCCAGGTAGACATGTTGCACCACAGTCCCCAGGTAGACATGTTGCACCACAGTCCCCAGGTAGACATGTTGCACCACAGTCCCCAGGTAGACATGTTGCACCACAGTCCCCAGGTAGACATGTTGCACCACAGTCCCCAGGTAGACATGTTGCACCAGTCCCCAGGTAGACATGTTGCACCACAGTTCCCAGGTAAACATGTTGCACCACAGTCCCCAGGTAGACATGTTGCACCAGTCGCCAGGTAGACATGTTGCACCACAGTCCCCAGGTAGACATGTTGCACCACTTGAGCACATGATGCAGTCTTTGCTTTTACCCCTTTATACTGCATGCATAGCAGAGAAACTACAAATACTAATTAGATAGTCTTTATACTGCATGCATAGCAGAGAAACTACAAATACTAATTAGATAGTCTTTATACTGCATGCATAGCAGAGAAACTACAAATACTAATTAGATAAGTCTTTATACTGCATGCATAGCAGAGAAACTACAAATACTAATTAGATAGTCTTTATACTGAATGCATAGCAGAGAAACTACAAATACTAATTAGATAGTCTTTATACTGAATGCATAGCAGAGAAACTACAAATACTAATTAGATAGTCTTTATACTGCATGCATAGCAGAGAAACCACAAATACTAATTAGATAGTCTTTATACTGCATGCATAGCAGAGAAACTACAAATACTAATTAGATAAGTCTTTATACTGCATAAATAGCAGAGAAACCACAAATACTAATTAGATAGTCTTTATACTGCATGCATAGCAGAGAAACTACAAATACTAATTAGATAGTTTTTATACTGCATAAATAGCAGAGAAACTACAAATACTAATTAGATAAGTCTTTATACTGCATGCATAGCAGAGAAACTACAAATACTAATTAGATAGTCTTTATACTGCATGCATAGCAGAGAAACTACAAATACTAATTAGATAGTCTGTATACTGCATGCATAGCAGAGAAACTACAAATACTAATTAGATAGTCTTTATACTGAATGCATAGCAGAGAAACTACAAATACTAATTAGATAGTCTTTATACTGCATGCATAGCAGAGAAACTACAAATACTAATTAGATAGTCTTTATACTGCATAAATAGCAGAGAAACTACAAATACTAATTAGATAGTCTTTATACTGCATAAATAGCAGAGAAACCACAAATACTAATTAGATAGTCTGTATACTGCATAAATAGCAGAGAAACTACAAATACTAATTAGATAGTCTTTATACTGCATGCATAGCAGAGAAACTACAAATACTAATTAGATAGTCTTTATACTGCATGCATAGCAGAGAAACTACAAATACTAATCAGATAGTCTTTATACTGCATAAATAGCAGAGAAACCACAAATACTAATTAGATAGTCTTTATACTGCATGCATAGCAGAGAAACTACAAATACTAATTAGATAGTCTTTATACTGAATGCATAGCAGAGAAACTACAAATACTAATTAGATAGTCTTTATACTGCATGCATAGCAGAGAAACTACAAATACTAATTAGATAGTCTTTATACTGCATGCATAGCAGAGAAACTACAAATACTAATTAGATAGTCTTTATACTGCATGCATAGCAGAGAAACTACAAATACTAATTAGATAAGTCTTTATACTGCATAAATAGCAGAGAAACCACAAATACTAATTAGATAGTCTTTATACTGCATGCATAGCAGAGAAACTACAAATACTAATTAGATAGTCTTTATACTGCATAAATAGAAGAGAAACCACAAATACTAATTAGATAGTCTTTATACTGCATGCATAGCAGAGAAACCACAAATACTAATTAGATAGTCTTTATACTGCATGCATAGCAGAGAAACTACAAATACTAATTAGATAGTCTTTATACTGCATGCATAGCAGAGAAACTACAAATACTAATTAGATAGTCTTTATACTGCATAAATAGCAGAGAAACTACAAATACTAATTAGATAGTCTGTATACTGCATGCATAGCAGAGAAACTACAAATACTAATTAGATAAGTCTTTATACTGCATAAATAGCAGAGAAACCACAAATACTAATTAGATAGTCTTTATACTGCATGCATAGCAGAGAAACTACAAATACTAATTAAATAGTCTTTATACTGCATAAATAGCAGAGAAACTACAAATACTAATTAGATAGTCTTTATACTGCATGCATAGCAGAGAAACTACAAATACTAATTAGATAGTCTTTATACTGAATGCATAGCAGAGAAACTACAAATACTAATTAGATAGTCTTTATACTGCATGCATAGCAGAGAAACTACAAATACTAATTAGATAGTCTTTATACTGCATAAATAGCAGAGAAACTACAAATACTAATTAGATAGTCTTTATACTGCATAAATAGCAGAGAAACTACAAATACTAATTAGATAGTCTGTATACTGCATGCATAGCAGAGAAACTACAAATACTAATTAGATAGTCTTTATACTGCATGCATAGCAGAGAAACTACAAATACTAATTAGATAGTCTGTATACTGCATGCATAGCAGAGAAACTACAAATACTAATTAGATAGTCTGTATACTGCATAAATAGGAGAGAAACTACAAATACTAATTAGATAGTCTTTATACTGCATGCATAGGAGAGAAACTACAAATACTAATTAGATAAGTCTTTATACTGCATAAATAGCAGAGAAACCACAAATACTAATTAGATAGTCTTTATACTGCATGCATAGCAGAGAAACTACAAATACTAATTAGATAGTCTTTATACTGCATAAATAGCAGAGAAACTACAAATACTAATTAGATAAGTCTTTATACTGCATAAATAGCAGAGAAACTACAAATACTAATTAGATAGTCTTTATACTGCATGCATAGCAGAGAAACTACAAATACTAATTAGATAGTCTTTATACTGCATAAATAGCAGAGAAACTACAAATACTAATTAGATAGTCTGTATACTGAATGCATAGCAGAGAAACTACAAATACTAATTAGATAGTCTTTATACTGAATGCATAGCAGAGAAACTACAAATACTAATTAGATAGTCTTTATACTGCATGCATAGCAGAGAAACTACAAATACTAATTAGATAGTCTTTATACTGCATAAATAGCAGAGAAACCACAAATACTAATTAGATAGTCTTTATACTGCATGCATAGCAGAGAAACTACAAATACTAATTAGATAGTCTGTATACTGCATGCATAGCAGAGAAACTACAAATACTAATTAGATAGTCTTTATACTGCATGCATAGCAGAGAAACTACAAATACTAATTATATAGTCTTTATACTGCATGCATAGCAGAGAAACTACACATACTAATTAGATAGTCTTTATACTGCATGCATAGCAGAGAAACTACAAATACTAATTAGATAGTCTGTATACTGCATGCATAGCAGAGAAACTACAAATACTAATTAGATAGTCTTTATACTGAATGCATAGCAGAGAAACTACAAATACTAATTAGATAGTCTTTATACTGCATGCATAGCAGAGAAACTACAAATACTAATTAGATAGTCTTTATACTGCATGCATAGCAGAGAAACTACAAATACTAATTAGATAGTCTTTATACTGCATGCATAGCAGAGAAACTACAAATACTAATTAGATAAGTCTTTATACTGCATAAATAGCAGAGAAACTACAAATACTAATTAGATAGTCTTTATACTGCATAAATAGCAGAGAAACTACAAATACTAATTAGATAGTCTTTATACTGCATGCATAGCAGAGAAACTACAAATACTAATTAGATAGTCTTTATACTGCATGCATAGCAGAGAAACTACAAATACTAATTAGATAGTCTTTATACTGCATGCATAGCAGAGAAACTACTAATACTAATTAGATAGTCTTTATACTGCATGCATAGCAGAGAAACTACAAATACTAATTAGATAAGTCTTTATACTGCATGCATAGCAGAGAAACTACAAATACTAATTAGATAGTCTATACTGCATGCATAGAAGAGAAACTATAAATACTAATTAGATAGTCTTTATACTGCATGCATAGCAGAGAAACTACAAATACTAATTAGATAGTCTTTATACTGCATGCATAGCAGAGAAACTACAAATACTAATTAGATAGTCTTTATACTGCATGCATAGCAGAGAAACTACAAATACTAATTAGATAGTCTTTATACTGCATGCATAGCAGAGAAACTACAAATACTAATTAGATAGTCTTTATACTGCATGCATAGCAGAGAAACTACAAATACTAATTAGATAAGTCTTTATACTGCATAAATAGCAGAGAAACTACAAATACTAATTAGATAGTCTTTATACTGCATAAATAGCAGAGAAACTACAAATACTAATTAGATAGTCTTTATACTGCATAAATAGCAGAGAAACTACAAATACTAATTAGATAAGTCTTTATACTGCATGCATAGCAGAGAAACCACAAATACTAATTAGATAGTCTTTATACTGCATGCATAGCAGAGAAACTACAAATACTAATTAGATAGTCTTTATACTGCATAAATAGCAGAGAAACTACAAATACTAATTAGATAGTCTTTATACTGCATGCATAGCAGAGAAACTACAAATACTAATTAGATAGTCTTTATACTGCATGCATAGCAGAGAAAATACAAATACTAATTAGATAGTCTTTATACTGCATGCACAGCAGAGAAACTACAAATACTAATTAGATAAGTCTTTATACTGCATAAATAGCAGAGAAACTACAAATACTAATTAGATAGTCTGTATACTGAATGCATAGCAGAGAAACTACAAATACTAATTAGATAGTCTTTATACTGAATGCATAGCAGAGAAACTACAAATACTAATTAGATAGTCTTTATACTGCATGCATAGCAGAGAAACTATAAATACTAATTAGACAGTCTTTATACTGAATGCATAGCAGAGAAACTACAAATACTAATTAGATAGTCTTTATACTGCATAAATAGCAGAGAAACCACAAATACTAATTAGATAGTCTTTATACTGCATAAATAGCAGAGAAACTACAAATACTAATTAGATAGTCTTTATACTGAATGCATAGCAGAGAAACTACAAATACTAATTAGATAGTCTTTATACTGCATGCATAGCAGAGAAACTACAAATACTAATTAGACAGTCTTTATACTGAATGCATAGCAGAGAAACTACAAATACTAATTAGATAGTCTTTATACTGCATAAATAGCAGAGAAACTACAAATACTAATTAGATAGTCTTTATACTGAATGCATAGCAGAGAAACTACAAATACTAATTAGACAGTCTTTATACTGAATGCATAGCAGAGAAACTACAAATACTAATTAGATAGTCTTTATACTGAATGCATAGCAGAGAAAATACAAATACTAATTAGATAGTCTTTATACTGCATAAATAGCAGAGAAACTACAAATACTAATTAGATAGTCTTTATACTGAATGCATAGCAGAGAAACTACAAATACTAATTAGATAGTCTTTATACTGCATAAATAGCAGAGAAACTACAAATACTAATTAGATAGTCTTTATACTGCATGCATAGCAGAGAAACTACAAATACTAATTAGATAGTCTTTATACTGCATAAATAGCAGAGAAACTACAAATACTAATTATAGTCTTTATACTGAATGCATAGCAGAGAAACTACAAATACTAATTAGATAGTCTTTATACTGCATAAATAGCAGAGAAACTACAAATACTAATTAGATAGTCTTTATACTGCATAAATAGCAGAGAAACTACAAATACTAATTAGATAGTCTTTATACTGCATGCATAGAAGAGAAACTACAAATACTAATTAGATAGTCTTTATACTGCATGCATAGCAGAGAAACTACAAATACTAATTAGATAGTCTTTATACTGCATGCATAGCAGAGAAACTACAAATACTAATTAGATAGTCTTTATACTGAATGCATAGCAGAGAAACTACAAATACTAATTAGATAGTCTTTATACTGCATAAATAGCAGAGAAACTACAAATACTAATTAGATAGTCTTTATACTGCATGCATAGCAGAGAAACCACAAATACTAATTAGATAGTCTTTATACTGCATGCATAGCAGAGAAACTACAAATACTAATTAGATACTCTTTATACTGCATAAATAGCAGAGAAACTACAAATACTAATTAGATAGTCTTTATACTGCATAAATAGCAGAGAAACTACAAATACTAATTAGATAGTCTTTATACTGCATGCATAGCAGAGAAACTACAAATACTAATTAGATAGTCTTTATACTGAATGCATAGCAGAGAAACTACAAATACTAATTAGATAGTCTTTATACTGCATAAATAGCAGAGAAACTACAAATACTAATTAGATAGTCTTTATACTGCATAAATAGCAGAGAAACTACAAATACTAATTAGATAAGTCTTTATACTGCATAAATAGCAGAGAAACTACAAATATTAATTAGATAGTCTTTATACTGCATAAATAGCAGAGAAACCACAAATACTAATTAGATAGTCTTTATACTGCATGTATAGCAGAGAAACTACACATACTAATTAGATAGTCTTTATACTGCATAAATAGCAGAGAAACTACAAATACTAATTAGATAGTCTTTATACTGCATAAATAGCAGAGAAACTACAAATACTAATTAGATAGTCTTTATACTGAATGCATAGCAGAGAAACTACAAATACTAATTAGATAGTCTTTATACTGCATAAATAGCAGAGAAACTACAAATACTAATTAGATAGTCTTTATACTGCATGCATAGCAGAGAAACTACAAATACTAATTAGATAGTCTTTATACTGCATAAATAGCAGAGAAACTACAAATACTAATTAGATAGTCTTTATACTGCATGCATAGCAGAGAAACTACAAATACTAATTAGATAGTCTTTATACTGAATGCATAGCAGAGAAACTACAAATACTAATTAGATAGTCTTTATACTGCATGCATAGCAGAGAAACTACAAATACTAATTAGATAGTCTTTATACTGAATGCATAGCAGAGAAACTACAAATACTAATTAGACAGTCTTTATACTGAATGCATTGCAGAGAAACTACAAATACTAATTAGACAGTCTTTATACTGCATAAATAGCAGAGAAACTACAAATACTAATTAGATAGTCTTTATACTGAATGCATAGCAGAGAAACTACAAATACTAATTAGACAGTCTTTATACTGCATAAATAGCAGAGAAACTACAAATACTAATTAGATAGTCTTTATACTGAATGCATAGCAGAGAAACTACAAATACTAATTAGATAGTCTTTATACTGAATGCATAGCAGAGAAACTACAAATACTAATTAGATAGTCTTTATACTGAATGCATAGCAGAGAAACTACAAATACTAATTAGATAGTCTTTATACTGAATGCATAGCAGAGAAACTACAAATACTAATTAGATAGTCTTTATACTGAATGCATAGCAGAGAAACTACAAATACTAATTAGATAGTCTGTATACTGCATAAATAGCAGAGAAACTACAAATACTAATTAGATAGTCTTTATACTGCATAAATAGCAGAGAAACTACAAATACTAATTAGAGTCTTTATACTGAATGCATAGCAGAGAAACTACAAATACTAATTAGACAGTCTTTATACTGAATGCATAGCAGAGAAACTACAAATACTAATTAGACAGTCTTTATACTGCATAAATAGCAGAGAAACTACAAATACTAATTAGATAGTCTTTATACTGAATGCATAGCAGAGAAACTACAAATACTAATTAGATAGTCTGTATACTGCATGCATAGCAGAGAAACTACACATACTAATTAGATAGTCTTTATACTGCATAAATAGCAGAGAAACTACAAATACTAATTAGATAGTCTTTATACTGAATGCATAGCAGAGAAACTACAAATACTAATTAGATAGTCTGTATACTGAATGCATAGCAGAGAAACTACAAATACTAATTAGATAGTCTTTATGCTGAATGCATAGCAGAGAAACTACAAATACTAATTAGATAGTCTTTATACTGAATGCATAGCAGAGAAACTACAAATACTAATTAGATAGTCTTTATACTGAATGCATAGCAGAGAAACTACAAATACTAATTAGATAGTCTTTATACTGAATGCATAGCAGAGAAACTACAAATACTAATTAGATAGTCTTTATACTGAATGCATAGCAGAGAAACTACAAATACTAATTAGATAAGTCTTTATACTGCATAAATAGCAGAGAAACTACAAATACTAATTAGATAGTCTTTATACTGAATGCATAGCAGAGAAACTACAAATACTAATTAGATAGTCTTTATACTGCATGCATAGCAGAGAAACTACAAATACTAATTAGATAAGTCTTTATACTGCATAAATAGCAGAGAAACTACAAATACTAATTAGATAGTCTTTATACTGAATGCATAGCAGAGAAACTACAAATACTAATTAGACAGTCTTTATACTGCATAAATAGCAGAGAAACTACAAATACTAATTAGATAAGTCTTTATACTGCATAAATAGCAGAGAAACTACAAATACTAATTAGATAGTCTTTATACTGCATGCATAGCAGAGAAACTACACATACTAATTAGATAGTCTTTATACTGCATGCATAGCAGAGAAACTACAAATACTAATTAGATAGTCTTTATACTGCATAAATAGCAGAGAAACTACAAATACTAATTAGATAGTCTTTATACTGAATGCATAGCAGAGAAACTACAAATACTAATTAGATAGTCTTTATACTGAATGCATAGCAGAGAAACTACAAATACTAATTAGATAGTCTTTATACTGAATGCATAGCAGAGAAACTACAAATACTAATTAGATAGTCTTTATACTGAATGCATAGCAGAGAAACTACAAATACTAATTAGATAGTCTTTATACTGAATGCATAGCAGAGAAACTACAAATACTAATTAGATAAGTCTTTATACTGCATAAATAGCAGAGAAACTACAAATACTAATTAGATAGTCTTTATACTGAATGCATAGCAGAGAAACTACAAATACTAATTAGATAGTCTTTATACTGCATGCATAGCAGAGAAACTACAAATACTAATTAGATAAGTCTTTATACTGCATAAATAGCAGAGAAACTACAAATACTAATTAGATAGTCTTTATACTGCATAAATAGCAGAGAAACTACAAATACTAATTAGATAGTCTTTGGTTTGACCTGAATGGCAATCAAACCCATGATCTACTGCACTAAGACAAGAACGTTAACCATTACCCAACAGAAGTGGCTAGAATTAATAGATCGTCCCTGCAAAGTTTTCGTTCAAAAGAAATATTTAAATAATACTTTATGTAGGGATGGTGAATGTTACTGACATGTCATAGTACCTAAAAATATTCATATAATTGTTCCATGTGCCATAGTGCTTGCATGGTAATTGGATTTATGATCACCTATGCAATCAGTGACATCACCACTAACGTGAGTTCGAATCCCGTTCAGGCGAGGAGTACTTGATACAACATTATGTGATAAAGCTTGTCAGCTACTTGTGACAGGTAGGTGGTTCTCTGAGGGTACTCCGTTTTCCTCTACCAATAAAACTGACCACCAAGATATAACTGAAATATTGTTGAAAGTGGAATTAAACACCATAAACCAAACCTATAATTCCTACTGAAATGTATTTATGTTGCTGCATTTGAAGTTTTACAAAGCCTCTGTATGATTTTTATGTAAGTGTATATACATTTGTTAAGATTGACCTCAGAAGTGATTTTTGTTTAAAGCCAAGAAAAGGCTGTCACTGAAACATCAAATGTGACAAAGGCAGATAAAAACAATTCATATGTTTATGCTTTATGTTTTCATGGACTGGTCATCCACAAATTTTATTTACAATTCATAAAAAGACAACCAGGTCCACATTTACACTAAAATATACATAGTTAAGATCTACAGACACCAGCCCCTTATCATCCTACTAAGGGAGATAATTCCACACAAATATCCTCCTTTTTAAACAGCAACATTCATACACATGCTGATCATTCATCATTGTATTCTCTAATTTTTCAATTTATAAAGACAGAAAATAAAAATTAAGATTGTAAAAGTAAACAAAAAAACATATTATCCAAAATTAAAAAGTAACATAAACTTGTATTAAAATGTTAATTTTCAGTTCACATGATTTAGTAGAACAAAATGTTTATTCATTTCTATATTTACAAGCAATTGTTTGTTAAATTCAAACATTTCCACATCAAATATATATAAATGGTACATTTGTTTTGAGCAAAATGGCATCAAATTATTAGACATGAAACAAACATGTACAAAATTTCTAATACATATTTTTTCTGTTATCAAATAATAATTTCTGCAACAATTAAAGGCATACAGGTTGTCAGAATTGAATTTTTTGTTTATATTAAAAGTTACCAATATTCAATGTTTTATATTAATAAAATTAAAATGTTCTGAACAAAAAGCCAGCTTTAAAAAATCTGTTATAATGTCGTAATTAGTGAAAAGAATTTGAATGTTTAGCATCATCTGTTGGTGGAATCGCCATTAACACATGATTAATTATGAATCGGTTGCAGTTCCGAAGCTTGCCGAGCAGCGTGTGATAACTGCTATAAATAACTGAGGATGGATGATGGGGTAAGCATGTTTCATGTAAATTCATTAGAATTAATATAATTTAAGAAATATATCTATGAAATTGTATCCTGGGATAATCAGTTAATATTATATAATGGTATTTAGTAAGAATGAAACTTAAAATCGGACATCCGACATTTTCTTCATCAACAAACAATTTCGCACATGTGCAAACGCTTTCCCGAATGAGTTCATTGTCAGGTCGTATGAATATTGGGTGAGTCAAAATTGAATTCTTTCCTGGATGGAAGAAAATCAAACAGCGACGTATTCCCTTCATTCTAGGCTATTTACATATGATATTATGAAAAATTTCAACTGCAATATATCTTTATGGTTTTTTAAATCAAAGTTTAGGTCTTATTTTGGGAAACATTTTTTTTTACTTAAAATAACGGTCTGTATGCCTTTAAACTCAAAAATCAAAAATTAAAACTCCCGATAATTAACTAAATTTAAATGCTGCATTGTGTCAAGTAACAAGGAATGAATTATTCACATTTGATTTTCAGTACAGCTTATAAACCTGAGATACATTTAAAATTAAAATTGTACAATAAAATTACTTAATAATGCAGTATAATAGGCAAGGCCTATATATAGTTAAAATAAAACCTCCCAAAAAAACATTGAAAGCCCTTCAGGTTTGACATATATTGAAAATGGATAAATACAAGAATTTAACAAATATCCAGAATTATACTGGTCAATTACGATAACACATTTAGGTTTTAAATCAACTTGTTGATGCATGGTAAAAATTGGTTAATAATACTGTGATCAGAAGTGCAAACAATTCTAAATCCCATGAAAATACAATGGTTATGAAAATTCTTTGCAATTTAAAACAAATCTATTTGTGTACTATCAAGGTTGATTGACAGAATTTACTCTGATCATATACAAACTTATCCTTGTGTAATTTTGAGTAATAATAAAGGGGTCAAATAAAGTTCAGTGTTTTTTTGTCATTGATCTAATAAAGCTTTATCTGATACCCCTGTCACATGATGTTTTATCGGTTGAGCTTAGGTAAACTAGCTAAAAATCAGTTCATTTCCAGTTGTCAAAAAATATAATCGTCTATGGAACAATGCAAGTTTTCTACAGGATAAACACAATATTAATGAAATGTCTTTAAATATGAAGCTTATTATTCAGCATAAACATGGGGAAAGTCTTGGTAAGCCTTGCTTTCCTCGAATTTCTAAGCCTCATTCACATAAACTTTATATTTCAAGATAGAACATTAATATTATAAATATAATTATCTTCCTAGTTTCTAAACATTGTTCAACAAGATAGAACATTAATATTATAAATATAATTACCTTCCTAGTTTCTAAACATTGTTAAACAAAATAGATATCCATTTTCAAATATAAAAAAATTTCAAACCCATAAATAAAAGAAACAAATGATCACACATGAACAAAGCTGTTTAAAACACACAATTACATTTATAACCTGGGCTGATGTCGATCCGTGTTAGTACTACTACACAACTTGTATGGATGTTTGTTTGGGGTTTTTTGGTCAAAATTTATTTTGTGGTTTGAGCTTTTTACCTGTTCACAAACAAACAAAATATTATACATAAATTTTATATAGATTAAAAGAACAAAATGATGTAACGTTGAAGTTACTGTTGTAGACGTAAACATCCATACAAGTTATACTTGGTTTACAGATTTAGACAGGGGTCATTTAGACGTAAACATCCATACAACTTATACTTGGTTTACAGATTTAGACAGGGGTCATTTAGACGAAAACATCCATACAAGTTATACTTGGTTTACAGATTTAGACAGGGGTCATTTAAAACCCATTATCTTCCATCATTTATTTACAATTTATCAGAACTGGGCTGATATTAATTGACTTTAAAATATACAGACCATTTTGACATTTAAACATAAGAACTAAAACTAATTAATACCAAACAAGATTTCTCCATTCCTAGCTCTCTACAGTTTTCATTACATTTATAATCAGAAATGCAAAATGGTTTGGATCCTTTTAAGTGACTAGGGGAGGCAACTCTCTAAGTGGAACAATAGTAAAATGAATGTTTCTGAGATCATCATTTTGCTGACCAATGAGATGAGTCCAGTATACAGAGTTGTCTGCCCTCTTTTTCATCAATGATAACATGTGAACAGGACTACATAAAAACACATTTCCTTACCAACCAACTAAACCTACAATTCTATAAAGATAAACATGTACTTAACAATGTCATAATCTGTACAATGATGTCATATAGTATAAATCCTTGACACAGTAATACTTACCTTCATGTACATGATAGTCAAATCTTTACATTTATATAATCAATTAACTATCAATTAATTAAATTCAAAGAATTTTGTTTTAATTATTTTACATTTTTTTATACTAAGCACGCTGTGTTCGTGCACATAGTCCATTTAATTTCTATCAAAAAACAAAAACAATTAAAAATCAGGTTTAAACTTGATGTATTTAAAAAAAACAATTAAAAAAAAATTAAGCTTGTATACTTTATACAAACTGGTAAATATTTATAAATAGTTTCCCATCCCCACATTGCTTTTTTTTAATTCTTAATTGGGGGTCGTCTCTGATTGCTCAAATGTTTTCAGTATTAAAAATAATTTAACATGGGATGGCAAAGGTCTACTTTTTCATTTTCAAAACAAATAATATGATTTTTTTGTGAGTTCATATGTAGCATACAAGAAGAAATATCTACAGTGAAAAAAATGTAATACTGCTGGCAAATATGATTTGTAGTTAATTGTTTTCTTGTGGTTTCATAGAAGTCAAACAGACTACATACTTTCTCCAGATCTGGTGGTAAACATTATCTTTCAACATCCACGTTGCCAGTCATTCATGAACAAGGAATAAAAATAGCTTAACGATTGATGCCATTTCTCTCTAATTATGATATTATACTTTACCATATGATATCATTGTACATCTTTACACAAATAAAAGTTAAAAAAAAAGTTAATTAAAAAAATATTATTAAAGACAGAAATCTGAAGCAATCATTCTAAAATTCCACAGCAGATTTCTGATATATAAAAGTGGTAAAAACATGGCACATTTTGTGTGAATAAATTTTTGTGTCATGATACTGAACAATATATGATTATATAAAAACCTGAATAGATTGAGGCAAGGAATCTGTCATGACTAAAAAGATTTGTACTGTTACAGATTAAATAACTGTACTTTTGTTACAAAAAAATGGAAATCATTGTCTGTATATTAAACCATAGTAAAAACAGTGTATAACAAACACTGAATAAACCAAAAACCTGTATAAACATAACTAAAGTCCCAAGGTAGGACATCTTTGTTAAATTAATCTGTATACACATAACTTTAGATAAAGTCCCAAGGTAGGACATCTTTGTTAAGTTAATCTGTATAAACATAACTTTAGATAAAGTCCCAAGGTAGGACATCTTTGTTAAGTTAATCTGTATACACATAACTTTAGATAAAGTCCCAAGGTAGGACATCTTTGTTAAGTTAATCTGTATAAACATAACTTTAGATAAAGTCCCAAGGTAGGACATCTTTGTTAAGTTAATCTGTATAAACATAACTTTAGATAAAGTCCCAAGGTAGGACATCTTTGTTAAGTTAATCTGTATAAACATAACTTAAGATAAAGTCCCAAGGTAGGACATCTTTGTTAAGTTAATCTGTATAAACATAACTTTAGATAAAGTCCCAAGGTAGGACATCTTTGTTAAGTTAATCTGTATAAACATAACTTTAGATAAAGTCCCAAGGTAGGACATCTTTGTTAAGTTAATCTGTATAAACATAACTTTAGATAAAGTCCCAAGGTAGGACATCTTTGTTAAGTTAATCTGTATAAACATAACTTTAGATAAAGTCCCAAAGTAGGACATCTTTGTTAAGTTAATCTGTATAAACATAACTTTAGATAAAGTCCCAAGGTAGGACATCTTTGTTAAGTTAATCTGTATAAACATAACTTTAGATAAAGTCCCAAGGTAGGACATCTTTGTTAAGTTAATCTGTATAAACATAACTTTAGATAAAGTCCCAAGGTAGGACATCTTTGTTAAGTTAATCTGTATAAACATAACTTTAGATAAAGTCCCAAAGTAGGACATCTTTGTTAAGTTAATCTGTATAAACATAACTTTAGATAAAGTCCCAAGGTAGGACATCTTTGTTAAGTTAATCTGTATAAACATAACTTTAGATAAAGTCCCAAGGTAGGACATCTTTGTTAAGTTAATCTGTATAAACATAACTTTAGATAAAGTCCCAAAGTAGGACATCTTTGTTAAGTTAATCTGTATAAACATAACTTTAGATAAAGTCCCAAGGTAGGACATCTTTGTTAATTTAACCTGTATAAACCAAACACCTGTCTATTCTGAACACATTTGGTCCCAGGGAGGTTCTGTTTAGACAGGTTTCACTGTTTCATGTACAGCTAATAATCTTCTGAAGAAACTATTTTTTATTTTCTTCTGAAACACTGAGGATGTAGACATGTTTAGTTAGTAAGTCTTTTTCTCACTAAAATATTGTTTGTCTAGATAGAAAATCTAATCAATTTTTAAATTTTGCTGATTTTTTTATTGAAAAATGGTTTAATATTTCTTGGACTATAAGTGAACTATAATTCTAATTGAAAAGGTTTTCTTTTTTTAAGAAGAAATAAAAGTTTCAACCTATAATAAGTAAAATACAGTATAAAACAGATTTCTTCACAATCAGTTAGATCCTGCCAAACATATGATTTTTTTAACATGACAAATTCCCTTAATACATCTCATTACATAATAATTTAATGTCAACACTATACATACAAACAAACGAATCACAATTGATGACAAAATTTCTACACACTTATATCCACAAAAAATGATTCAAATATTGCACTTTAGACCTTCTTCATCTTCCATTTGATAAAATGATTAAAATAAAATAATAATCTTGATAGACGATACAAAAATATAAAAGAAATATTTTTGGCATTTAATGACATTACAACTAAACGGACAATTAAAATTTGGTTGACACTGAGATAGGATAAAAATTGTTTACAATCACCTTGCTTTCCTATTAGTGTTGAGTAAATCACTAACAAAAATACCAACAAATTGTGCATCTGTATAAGATCAAAGAGAGGTGCACTTACATATAGGTCAAATGTGTTCAAAGGAATATAAAATATACCTACTATACCAGAAACAAGGTTAGCTCGACTACTGAACAAAATCTTTCATTTCTTACCTTTCATGGTTTATATAAACTCATTGTCAAACTTTAATTTCTATAAATGTGGATTTGATAAATAAAAATCAAATCAAAGAACTTGATGTGTATAACACATAGAAGTTAACTATTATATGTAAGGCCAAACTTCTGGTTACGTATTGAGTCAGTTATTGTTGTTTAATGCCAAGCGAACAATTTTTCAGCTATATCATGGTGAAGTTGTATATTGATAAAGAGTAGGACTGGAAAAAAACTAATTTAGCCTAAGGGAAAAAATATTTTTGGAAGCATACAATTAAAAAATAGTATAAATCCAGGTAAACAAATTAGATGGTCTGATAACCATAACAACACTTTCTAATTTGGTCTTTACAAAGATATTATTACAGGTACATTTTAAGATTAAATTAAACAAAAGATAAAAATTACAATAGATCACAGAAAAAAATAGCATTTGTTCTTTTTATTACAACCAGAGTTAAAAAAAGAAGAAAGTTTGAATTTGACATCTGTAAAAAAATGCTTTATAACAGGTAGACAAACGAATGACAAACTGTTACAAGAAATCGTACAATTCTTAGACAAATGTTCAAATATGATACTGATATACTAGAACTATTGTACAGTAAAACAAAATACATCATGGCTATTCCAGGAAAAGTTACAAGGGGGTTAGAGATATGGTGTTTAACGTCACTTTCAACAATATTTTAGCTATATCGTTGCAGGAGTTAGAGGGGGGTCATACATATAGAAAATACATGGGTGATGTGTTCATTACAACTTTTCACAATTTAATACAATTCAGTTTCTATCTAAAAATTTATGCGAAGTAGGTCTTGGAAAACTAGAGGCTCAGGTGAGCCTGTATCGCTCACCTGACATAAATAAGCCCTCTTAAGAATGTCTGCATGCCGAATACATCTTAAGTTACTATTCAAATCCCATAGGGTTCTATGTTAAAACTATGTCTGCTCATGGCAGCCATCTCGGATGGAGGTCGTGGTCACCGGACACAATTTTGAAAGTAAACTACCCAAGGACCATCCATGCCATGCTTGCTTTAAATTGGCTAACTGGTTCCAGAGGAGAAGACTTTTAAACAATTTTCCCATAGGGTCCTATGTTAAAACTATGTCCACTGACGGCGGCCATTTTGGACCGAGATTGGGGTCACTGAACACAATTTTGGAGGTTGACCAAATAAGGACCATCGATGACATGTTTGCTATATTGGCTTACTGGTTTCAGAGGAGAAGATTTTAAAACATTTTTTCCCATAGGGTCCTATGGTAAAACTATGTCCGCTGAAGGCAGCCATCTTGGATGATGGAGGTCAGGGTCATCGGACACAATTTTGAAAATTGACCACTTAAGGACCATCCATGCCATGTTTGCTTTAAATTGGCTTACTGGTTTCAGAGAAGATTTTTAAACATATTTCCCATATGGTCCTATGTTAAAACTATGTCCGCTGATGGTGGCCATCTTGGATGGAGGTCTGGGTCACTGGATAAAATTTTGAAAGTTGACCATTTAAGGACCATTCATGCCATGTTTGCTTTAAATTGACATACTGGTTTCAGAGGAGAAGACTTTTAAATTTTTTTTCCATAGGGTCCTATGTTAAAACTAAGTCGAGTCATGGTGGCCATCTCAAATTTCCGATCAGCAAACGATTCACAAGTTTAGTACAGGACCACCCAATGATCATTCCTACAATATTATAATTCAATTGACTGAGCACTTTCTGACAAGACGGTTTTATAATTTCGACCAATCAGAACACATCATGGGCCCTGCAGCCATGTTGAATTTTCGATCAGCACCAAAAACAAAAATCTTGTCTATGACCATCCAATGAACATTTGTCATTTCTGCCAAGTTTGGTTCAAATCTGTTTTGTGGTTTCAGAAAAAAAGATGAAAATGTCAAATTCCCATAGGGTCCAATGTTAAACTAAGTCAAGATATGGTGGCCATCTTGGATATGCGATTGGCACAAAAATAACAAACTTGGTAGAGGACCATCCAGTCATCATTTCTATAATGTTACAATTCCATCGGCTGAGTAGTTTCTGACAAGAAGATTTTCAAAGTTTCAACCAATCAGAACACATTATTGGCCCTGGCAGCCATGTTGGATTTCCAATCTGCACCAAAATAACAAATCTGGTAGAGGACCTCCTAATGAACATCTCTGCCAAGTTTGTTCCAAATCTGTTCAGTGGTTTCAGAGAAGAAGATGAAAATATGAAAAGTTTACAGACACAGACGACAACGGATGCAAAGTGATGACAAAAGCACACATGGCCCTTTGGGCCAGGTGAGCTAAAAAGGTGCCTCCTCCTAAAGGTCTAGTCGTTACTCTGTAGGTTTTGTAGTTTAATACTACTTCAGTAGGTCGCAGGAAGACAAGGATTATGAGGTAATCACCATCTTATCTTTATCTTTTTTTTAATTTTTACATTTGTTAGGAAAGATATTATTTCTTAAAACCAAAATACTTAAAATTAACACAGATTTCAGAAAATTTCTCAATATGAATTTCACTATTTAAACAGGATCAGAATAAAATAATAAGATTTTCTTAATTGTATAAGTAAGTCCAGTTTCAAAAGTATGGCATCTGGGGAAAAAGACGTTTTTATTTTAAAACTATTGACATGTACTAACAGGTAAGATTGTGAAATAAATGGAGTTATTCAGGATCAGGATCTTCAAAGAGTTTTATGTTCTTATTTTGCAATCCATATTGAGAAGAAGGAAAAGATAAACAAAAAACAAAAAACACTTTTGACTTTGTAAATAGGTTAATTGCAGAATCGTGAGTACAATTACAAATCTATTTGTGCTAAAATACAAAAATACAGAAATAATGAAATACAAAAACATTTGTTTTTCATTGAAGTTCCACACTTCGAGAAGCAAATCTTAGCAAAAAGGTATGAAAGAAATGACATTTTATATGTAAATTCTCACAATATTACCCTTGTATCAGGTTAATATATCACATATATTATTCAGGTCAATAACAAAAAAAATATCATCCAAACAACAGCACTATAAGTCACTTGTAAAATGCTTAGGGTCAATGTCCAGGTTAAAATACAAGAAACGGCTCAGTTTAAAATGTACACATGAAAAAAAATAGTGCTCCAGAAAATAATCACAAAAATATCACAGTCGCTTTAGCAACAAGAATGTCGCAATCCTCAGTTGAAACACTGATGGAATTTTAGAACAATTACTAGAGACAGGATTATCTCCCATACAACTTGATTTTCTCTGAACAGATTAAAGCTGGTTCAATAATCACAATACCAATCATTATGATCATTTGTCACATCCAAGTCCTCATGAGTTTTTGATGATTATAAAACTTTATAAAAAAGACAATATAAAGGAACATCCAGACAAATTTTGATAATTTGACAAAATATTCTGAAATCTTTTAGTTTTCAATAAATTATTGATCTACAATGAAATGTTCCTTTTATTCTTTAATAATTCAAAGTTCAAGATATGAAGTTGCTGGGAGATTGAGTTAATATCTTTCTCATCAAGCCTGTCGCATTGGAAATGTAGTTCAAACATGTTAAATGTGGCCCCAGGTTATGTCCCCTGAATAAATTGTGCCGTGTGAGATGATACATGATATCATGAAAGACAATATTACAACACAAAGCCATTTCCAGATGTCCATAATAATGATGTTATAGTGAAACAGAATCTGACAGTCAATCTCAAGGTTTATATAACATTACCTGTTTCTTTCTGTCTAAAATATTGGAAAAATTTTATACTCTCAAATTTTACAATTTTTTAAAAATATACAAGAAAAGAAAGAATAAGGCAATGAATAAGTAAATATTCTTATTATTGGGAATATACGTTTTAAATAAATCTGTAGTAAGTAAAGACAGGAATCAAAAATGTAATGGACATCTGAAAATGAACTTGTTAACAATATTTTGAAATATCTCTATAGAAATATTATAACCATGGTTACACCTGAGGCATTGATGACATGATGGTTGTCCCTGTTTGAATTATCACAGATGAAGGTCAGATGAAGGTCAAGGTCATGAACCGTTTTACAATAGCTGCCTTATTTCATGCCGATAGTCACATGATCTCATTGGTAGTACTGGTCACATTATATATTAAAGTCTGTCTTTCTCTTAGTCACATGATCTGGCCTTTTATCTTGGTTACGACAACTCTTTTAAAGAGATTCCAAAATATTGCTTCCACATGGTTCTATGAATTTGTTGATGTAGAGTTCGTTTCTTCATGTGATGACACAGAATTATGATTTTGTGTGCCAAACACATTCATTTCGTAACCTGTCCCATTTTGAACATACGATGTACCAAGTCCATATAAATGACCACAATATTTTGCATCATCAATGTTGTCTTCAAAAAACATCTGAAAATATATAAAGATCACCTTAATATATATAAATATCACCTTAATATATTATACAATTGACCAGTATTTAGCATCAAGAGAGAAGAGAGAAGAAAAAAAAAAAAAAAAAAAAAAAAACTGTCTTGTAGAAAATGTAATTTTAGCAAACACTACCTCAATAATACAAATATATAAGGCTATCTCAATCAGCTGATACACTACCTCAATAATACAAATATATAAGGCTATCTCAATCAGCTAATACACTACCTCAATTATACAAATATATAAGGCTATCTCAATCAGCTAATACACTACCTCAATTATACAAATATATAAGGCTATCTCAATCAGCTAATACACTACCTCAATTATACAAATATATAAGGCTATCTCAATCAGCTAATACACTACCTCAATTATACAAATATATAAGGCTATCTCAATCAGCTGATACACTACCTCAATAATACAAATATATAAGGCTATCTCAATCAGCTAATACACTACCTCAATTATACAAATATATAAGGCTATCTCAATCAGCTAATACACTACCTCAATTATACAAATATATAAGGCTATCTCAATCAGCTGATACACTACCTCAATAATACAAATATATAAGGCTATCTCAATCAGCTGATACACTACCTCAATAATACAAATATATAAGGCTATCTCAATCAGCTAATACACTACCTCAATTATACAAATATATAAGGCTATCTCAATCAGCTAATACACTACCTCAATTATACAAATATATAAGGCTATCTCAATCAGCTGATACACTACCTCAATTATACAAATATATAAGGCTATCTCAATCAGCTGATACACTACCTCAATAATACAAATATATAAGGCTATCTCAATCAGCTAATACACTACCTCAATTATACAAATATATAAGGCTATCTCAATCAGCTGATACACTACCTCAATAATACAAATATATAAGGCTATCTCAATCAGCTGATACACTACCTCAATAATACAAATATATAAGGCTATCTCAATCAGCTAATACACTACCTCAATTATACAAATATATAAGGCTATCTCAATCAGCTGATATACTACCTCAATAATACAAATATATAAGGATATCTCAATCAGCTAATACACTACCTCAATTATACAAATATATAAGGCTATCTCAATCAGCTAATACACTACCTCAATTATACAAATATATAAGGCTATCTCAATCAGCTGATACACTACCTCAATAATACAAATATATAAGGCTATCTCAATCAGCTAATACACTACCTCAATTATACAAATATATAAGGCTATCTCAATCAGCTGATATACTACCTCAATAATACAAATATATAAGGATATCTCAATCAGCTAATACACTACCTCAATTATACAAATATATAAGGCTATCTCAATCAGCTAATACACTACCTCAATTATACAAATATATAAGGCTATCTCAATCAGCTAATACACTACCTCAATTATACAAATATATAAGGCTATCTCAATCAGCTAATACACTACCTCAATTATACAAATATATAAGGCTATCTCAATCAGCTAATACACTACCTCAATTATACAAATATATAAGGCTATCTCAATCAGCTAATACACTACCTCAATTATACAAATATATAAGGCTATCTCAATCAGCTAATACACTACCTCAATTATACAAATATATAAGGCTATCTCAATCAGCTAATACACTACCTCAATTATACAAATATATAAGGCTATCTCAATCAGCTAATACACTACCTCAATAATACAAATATATAAGGCTATCTCAATCAGCTAATACACTACCTCAATTATACAAATATATAAGGCTATCTCAATCAGCTAATACACTACCTCAATTATACAAATATATAAGGCTATCTCAATCAGCTAATACACTACCTCAATAATACAAATATATAAGGATATCTCAATCAGCTAATACACTACCTCAATTATACAAATATATAAGGCTATCTCAATCAGCTAATACACTACCTCAATAATACAAATATATAAGGCTATCTCAATCAGCTAATACACTACCTCAATTATACAAATATATAAGGCTATCTCAATCAGCTAATACACTACCTCAATTATACAAATATATAAGGCTATCTCAATCAGCTAATACACTACCTCAATAATACAAATATATAAGGCTATCTCAATCAGCTAATACACTACCTCAATTATACAAATATATAAGGCTATCTCAATCAGCTAATACACTACCTCAATTATATAAATATATAAGGCTATCTCAATCAGCTAATACACTACCTCAATTATACAAATATATAAGGCTATCTCAATCAGCTAATACACTACCTCAATTATATAAATATATAAGGCTATCTCAATCAGCTAATACACTACCTCAATAATACAAATATATAAGGATATCTCAATCAGCTAATACACTACCTCAATTATACAAATATATAAGGCTATCTCAATCAGCTAATACACTACCTCAATTATACAAATATATAAGGCTATCTCAATCAGCTGATACACTACCTCAATTATACAAATATATAAGGCTATCTCAATCAGCTAATACACTACCTCAATCATACAAATATATAAGGCTATCTCAATCAGCTGATACACTACCTCAATTATACAAATATATAAGGCTATCTCAATCAGCTAATACACTACCTCAATTATACAAATATATAAGGCTATCTCAATCAGCTAATACACTACCTCAATTATACAAATATATAAGGCTATCTCAATCAGCTAATACACTACCTCAATAATACAAATATATAAGGCTATCTCAATCAGCTAATACACTACCTCAATTATACAAATATATAAGGCTATCTCAATCAGCTGATACACTACCTCAATTATACAAATATATAAGGCTATCTCAATCAGCTAATACACTACCTCAATCATACAAATATATAAGGCTATCTCAATCAGCTAATACACTACCTCAATAATACAAATATATAAGGCTATCTCAATCAGCTAATACACTACCTCAATTATACAAATTTATCCTGCAATCAGTACATTTGCTGTACAAGTATGCTATACAAATAAATTTTCGCTTTATTCGTACTAGACGAATAAACTTTTGTGCTATACGAATAAACTTTTCAGCCTACGAATAAACTTTCCTGGTACCCTGTAGCTATGTAACAGTGGAGGGCGCAGACAAGTATGAAACTGGTACTAATGTAACGCGGACCACGAAGAAGACACCCTTGACAACATTTATGAAAGGCAAGGAATGACACTTGTTTCTGTCCTTTTTGTTCAAATCTGACAAGTTTTCCGACTTTTTTTGACATTGCAGGATAAACACAATATACGTACATTGTCGTTAAATGTATTTGTTAAATTCATTTGTACTCGCTGCGAAACAGGCCTGAAAAGCTCGCTATTCTGCCTGTTTCTAAAGCTCGTACAAATAAATTTTATATTTACCGACAATGTACGTATATTGTATATATATATATAAGGCTATCTCAATCAGCTAAATATCAATTTTTTGTACTTAACAGTAATCTGCCATTCTACTATTGCCCGTAGTGTTAAAGATGATTTGAGGATGTTACAAGTTATTCACCTCGATTGTCTATAAACATATGCAGTTACACATGTACCATTGTTGATGAAACAATATCATCTCCTACTATCAAATTCATTGTCAATCATTTTTAAATTTTACCTTTAACGTGCAATTTTACATGCAGTTGATTTCTATGTGTAACTATGGAAACTAATCATGAAGTCAGTGACATTGTTTTGAAAAATCCTAAATAAATATAGTATCGTTGACATGTATTGCTCAAAATGAACTTATCATCACATGATGTGATATTGCTGATGCTCTTAAAATTCATTCTTTCATATCTACAATAGTATTATTTATACAGTGCTCCCTCGGTCTATCGCCCCCCGCTTTATCGCCAAAATTCTCGTTTGTCCTGATTTCCCCCATTAAAAATACCTCGTTATACTGCCAAACTCAGCTACCGCCATCCGCCACAGGTTTTCAGACACAAAAGTTGTAAAACCAATTTAAATACCCCCGTTAGTACCGCCCACAACTACCTTTTGACAGCTGTGTATTGATCGGTAATTATGGAATGTCAAAACTGGTCATCGGACACGGTCATTGATCTCATAGTTGAGGGTGGGAACAGGTGATCAGTTGTTTTGATTAGAATAATTACCTGTATTTACTTTTCTAGTGATTACATTTGTACTTTTAATCCTGAGTAAAATTTGTAATTTAATTAGTTGTCATCAAAATGTCGTGCTTGAAGAGAAAGCGTAATTAATTAGATGACAAACAAAAATGTGCAATTATAAGTTATGCAAAGGAAAATCCAAAATTAACATAACAACAAATTGCCAATAATTTGACAATTAAATGGGATCTTCCAATAATGAATGAATGAAGATGAACTGTTGCTGTCACGTGTTTATAATGACCTTGATGTCCCAAGCTACAAATGACGGTTCAAGAATTTGTCAACATTGAAAAAGATTTGCAAACTGTACAGGACATTTCCGATGTGAATATAATTATTCTAATTTATTCATTAAACATGTATTATTTATACTTATGTATTTGTACAAGTGCAAAATGCATGTCAGTCGAGTTGAAAGTTTATCTTTTCATATGATCACATAACTTCCGGTTTTCAATGTCCCTCAGTTTATTGCCAAACTCGTTATACCGCCAAACTACCGACTGCACAGAAGGTGGCGGTTTAACGAGGGAGCACTGTACATGTATAATTGTAAGATATCACATAATTGACAAGTAAAAAATTCTTTTACCTCTCTCATTTTGAAGAAAGCTGCCCCTGTTAACAAACTGTCACTTCCTGCTTGATGTTGGGGTCCTATTCTTTCAATCTGAAATGAATGAGATGTCTGTCATTAAAACTAGACAACAACATAGTACCTAATCTTGAATAATTTCATTACAACATATATGGTGGGGACGAGGGTTGAGTCATTACTTTTTATCATCACTTTCAGTAATTTTTCAGTATCATCTTGACTACCAGACTTAATGGAGGAGGAATGCCCTAACATACAGTACGCACAGTGATTTTTAGCACGAAATCACCTTGGTCGGTGTTTTTTCACGGTGATATGTCATAAAATCTCCGTAAAATGTCGGTGAAATCACGGCAGCGAAAATATACAAATTAGGGCCTAAATGTCGGTGACAACACTGCGACGAAAATCATACGTGTACACATACACTTGATACGTGTACACATACACTTGATATGTGTACACATACACTTGATACGTGTACACATACACTTGATACGTGTACACATACACTTCATACCTGTACACATACATTTCATACGTGTACACATACACTTGATACGTGTACACATACACTTGATATGTGTACACATACACTTGATACGTGTACACATACACTTGATACGTGTACACATACACTTCATACATGTACACATACACTTCATACATGTACACATACACTTCATACACTTCATACATGTACACATACATTTCATACGTGTACACATACACTTCATACGTGTACACATACACGTCATACGTGTACACATACACTTCATACGTGTACACATACACTTCATACATGTACACATACACTTCATACGTGTACACATACACTTCATGTGTTCTTTTGTTCTTTGTTTGTTTAGTTTTGTTTTTTTACTATTTCTACTGTATATTTCAATTTGATCATTTGATACCGTTTTTTTTTCAGGGATGGCATACATTTTATTTATAGGATATATGAGCATGCATCTTGTTTTGCATATATTATCTAATCTCAACATTTCGATTGGTTTACATAGGTGTTATTTTTTTCTCTCTCACGAGTTCATAATCACCTGGTATTACAGGCTGTATTTTATCTATGTACGGGTGTGTCTATTTTTATGTAGTGCACACATTGAACTCGGTCACTAAAAGGTCAAATACACAGTTACCTGAGGCTGAGGGATTGATTTAAAAACAAACCGAGAAGGACTTTAATAAAAGTGGATACACATTTCCCTTTGAGTACACACATTTTTCACTTGAATGAGAATCTAGAACGGTTTCCACATGTTGGTAATATATTATCGATCAAAGCGTGCTTTTGGGAATCTAGAAACTTTTGTAACAGGTGAACTTTAGTCACATGCCAAGTCGACAATAATTGAACATCCGAAGGTTCGGGATACCAGGCTTGCATTCAAAAGATCAAGTTTATTTTAATCAAAAAATAATACAACACAAGCTTATAAATGGCAATGATAACCTGGTGCATCCAATTTTCTTAGTATAGCAATTATTAATTATTTTGTTTACAAGTGAAAGTACTATGAAAAACAAAGTTAATGCAATTTATTTGGTCAAAATTGGTTAAGTAGTTTCCGAGATATTGAATTTTAAGGTCCGCTATTCTTGATGATTCTGGACATATTCAATGTAATGTTTTTATATGCAAATATGGCACCGAAAAGGTGACATAAATACAAAACATAGCAGAAAAATTACCATAACTTCGAAAATATGAAAGATAATTTCTTGAAACTTGGCGGTCGTGATGTCCCATTTGATACAAGCCTATTTTCATAAAAAAAAATTCTAATTAAGCACGTTTATAGGAGTGTTTACCATGGCAACGGATGAAAAAAAAATGAAATACTACTTCCAAACAGCTATTTTTCCATAAATGCAAATATAGGACATGGTTCTCTTTATACAGACCCTCAAAATTTGTATCTTTTAAATTTTTGGTTACCATAGCAACGAAATAGGAAAAAATTGAATATTTCCTTTCATACTGTTTTCTTTCACCAAAGAATGATATCGTATGGGAAATAATTGAATATATGATTTGTATAGTTAGTAATAATGTTAAAGTATCTTCTATTTCTGGATAATTCTAGAAGTTTCCATGGAAACACTCAGAAAAGTGTGATTTTACCGTAATACCATAGCCTCCCCCCCCCCCCCCCTTTTCAAGTTAAATGGTTGGTCCTTATTTCAGTGGGACTTTATATGCTGCATCCCTGTTCCCCAATTTCAATTTTTTTAAATTCCCAAGTCATGAATGTCATTCATAGATGCAACAATTAAAGCAGTTTATAAAGTGGCATACAAATATGCAAGAAGAATTTAAGTTGAAGAAAGACATGGAGTGTTTTGAATTTCTCGAGTAGCTCGGTCGTAAAAAAATTATGCCACGGGAAATGTGACTGAATAACAAGTAATCTATCTAATTGTGTTAGCAAAATCCCGGTTCCGAATTAATATAAAATAATACCTCGATTTTTGTGCTTCAACGCATGATCGACCGATCGAAACACGCCATTGATTTTAGTTGCTAATACAATGTGCTGTCATTTTTTAGAGCGTCTTTTGGAGGTCGCGATCTTTATTACAAACAGGAAAAGTCGATATCGCTTTATTTTCGTATAAAATGTAAATTAGATGGTTTGACAGAAAAAGTTCTCTAGATTTTAATGATATAATTTTATTCTCAATATTCCGCCATTAACAATACGCAAATTTTGTTTAAAACAATTAAATCGAAAATAAGATATGAAACTCCGCGTATATCATCAATAAAGTGATACGAAAATAAAGCTGAGAAAACGCAGATTACTACGACACAAATTTTGTTTTTGTAATCCCCGGGGCGATAATGGCAAACATAGGCTGAAGTTTGGTACCGGAGACATATTTACGGTCAAATTATGACGCCGTGATATATATTCGTAGATAACGTCGTGTTCAAACGCTTGCATTTTCATTTAAAATTTCACGATCGACACTAAAGTTATATCAAATTAAAGAGCAGAAAACGATCTTTCTAACGAGGTAGGTTTCGTCAGAAAAGCCACATGATTAAAACAAGAAAACAGGTTAAAACACAAGGTTAAATCGGCAAAATACCGTTACGTCCACAATGACGTTGTATTAGTGATGCACCAGGTTAGTAATGATCACATAATACTAAACGTTTGTACCGGCATTGTTTTCTTAACATAATAGATTAAAACAAAAGCAAATATCAGAATTAAAGAACGAAAATATGATGACAGCTTACACACCTGAAAAAGAAAATAATTATTTGTAATGAATCATTCATATTATCAAAAATGACAGTTTTATATACAAATCTCAAGAACATACAAATGTACAAATAAAGGTTAATATCCCATTTCTTTATTTGATCTTATTTCACGACATCTAATCGTTGATGTTGCTGTTTCGGCGACGTTTTATAGTAAATCACTGTGTTCGATTTTTCTCTGACATTTCACGGTGTCAACACCGACTTTATTTTTAAATTCTCCGATGTCGGACCCGAGTGATTTCTTGCTAAATTGTGCTGTGCGAACTGTATGAAATGACCAGCGAGTATGAGTCTGGAAACTACTTGACTACCTCCTAGTGGGGCCAGAAGTGTTTTTTTTATGTGCATACCATTTGTTATGGCCAATCACTACTACTGAATCAATCCAGGTACCTGTGTATATTCTTCCTCTAAATTCTGATGATGCAACATTCTCTATATTTTCACAACTGATTAAAGACACAAAAGACACAGATTCTCATCCACATTCGTCTGTTTTCACATAATAATTTGATTTTCATGGAAAATTGACTGTAGGATCATTTTTAGTTGAACTGATATTTATGTTACTATTAAAAAAAAAGACCACTAAAATCACAATATATTATCATTAATACCTCTAACTGTTCCGCTACTTCTTGTAAACCTCCTTTTAGATTTTTACAGCTTTTCATTAAATACTTGACATCATAAATATTAGGAAAGTAAATCCTTAAATATTCAAAGAATTCTGATTCTTCTGCTGGCAATGGTTGGTCTGTTAATAACTTGAGTAAATAACCAAAGTCATATCCACTAAAAATAGAATGTAATAACTCTGCATTGTTGTAATTACCACATTAAACTAGGTATTATACACACTTTTTTGCTCAGTCCTCAGTCAGAAAACTTTAGAAAGTAGTTGTGTACTCATCCAATCATAACACTGTATTTATTAGATATGATGTTCTGATTGGATGTTTTCAGAGTAGAGTACAAAATCATCCCATCATAACACTGTATTTATTAGATATGATGTTCTCATTGGATGTGTTCAGAGTATGAGTACAAAAGTAAAACTTGAAAGTTTTATGACAGTAAGATAAGAAAATAATTTGACCAGCTTAGGTGTGTACTATATGGCAGAAATTTGGTTAAAAACTAATACAAACAATAACTAACAACCATGAAAAAAATTGTATACATCAAATGGTACTTGATTTAATGACAAATGTATGCCACATTCAGAGATAGCTTAGCTGTAGAGGAAGTCGTATTCTAAGGAGTTTTCTTTAAACATATTAAACCTAAGTGAATGACAATTATGACTTATCCATTTCTCAAATGTCAATGGATCTTTTTCTCTTTTTAGTAGATTTTATCTTTCCTCTATCACCAACAAGACTTTTACCAGATTTGACTTTATTGACTTTATGAGTAACACGGCTTTATGAGTAACACGACTTTATGAGTAACACGACTTTATGAGTAACACGACTTTATGAGTAACACGACTTGATGAGTAACACGACTTGATGAGGAACACAGCTTTATGAGTAACACAGCAGGTGTCTTACAACAGGAATTGCTTAGGCCATGAGAAAATGATTGTCGGTTTCCCCTAACCCGACCGGGTCGTTATCTTTTATTACTAATAAATAAAATAAAATAAAATAAAATAAACACCGCCGTGTCTTCTAACTCAGTGATATGGAGATTTTTGTTATCGTAAGCAATTTCAGTTGTGTCTTTTTCGATGTTTTTACACATATCAAGGTCATTGATCTAGATCGCCAAAGCGCTTACGGTATCGGTAAAATGACCATGATCTAAAACGTGTACATTACAGTATATGTATAAAATGGCCACCGCCGGTGTGAACCAGTGGAACCATTCTGGCTGTTCATTTACAGAAATGTTCGCATATATCAAATGAAAGAGTGGTGCAAAATTTTTTGCATAGCAAAACCTTTATGATATATTTTCTGACCTTCACGGGAAAAATAGCAAAACCCTGATGTGTAATATCCCTTGAGAAAAAAAAAACAAAAACAAACAAACCTGCCCTTAAAAATTTCCCTATGATAGGGGAAACCAACAATCAATTTTACATGGACTTATCCTTTGTAAGCACCTGGATCCACCCACTTTTCTTCTGTTCCTTATCTTTTCTTGTGTTCCTTATCTTTTCTTCTGTTCCTTATCTTTTCTTCTGTTCCTTATCTTTTCTTCTGTTCCTTATCTTTTCTTCTGTTCCTTATCTTTTCTTCTGTTCCTTATCTTTTTCTTCTGTTCCTTATCTTTTCTTCTGTTCCTTATCTTTTCTTGTGTTCCTTATCTTTTCTTGTGTTCCTTATCTTTTCTTCTGTTCCTTATCTTTTCTTGTGTTCCTTATCTTTTCTTGTGTTCCTTATCTTTTCTTCTGTTCCTTATCTTTTTCTTCTGTTCCTTATCTTTTCTTCTGTTCCTTATCTTTTCTTGTGTTCCTTATCTTTTCTTCTGTTCCTTATCTTTTTCTTCTGTTCCTTATCTTTTTCTTCTGTTCCTTATCTTTTCTTGTGTTCCTTATCTTTTTCTTCTGTTCCTTATCTTTTCTTCTGTTCCTTATCTTTTTCTTGTGTTCCTTATCTTTTCTTGTGTTCCTTATCTTTTCTTGTGTTCCTTATCTTTTCTTGTGTTCCTTATCTTTTCTTGTGTTCCTTATCTTTTCTTGTGTTCCTTATCTTTTCTTCTGTTCCTTATCTTTTCTTCTGTTCCTTATCTTTTCTTCTGTTCCTTATCTTTTCTTCTGTTCCTTATCTTTTCTTGTGTTCCTTATCTTTTCTTGTGTTCCTTATCTTTTCTTGTGTTCCTTATCTTTTCTTGTGTTCCTTATCTTTTCTTGTGTTCCTTATCTTTTCTTGTGTTCCTTATCTTTTCTTGTGTTCCTTATCTTTTCTTCTGTTCCTTATCTTTTCTTCTGTTCCTTATCTTTTCTTGTGTTCCTTATCTTTTCTTGTGTTCCTTATCTTTTCTTGTGTTCCTTATCTTTTCTTGTGTTCCTTATCTTTTCTTGTGTTCCTTATCTTTTCTTGTGTTCCTTATCTTTTCTTCTGTTCCTTATCTTTTCTTGTGTTCCTTATCTTTTCTTGTGTTCCTTATCTTTTCTTGTGTTCCTTATCTTTTCTTCTGTTCCTTATCTTTTCTTGTGTTCCTTATCTTTTCTTGTGTTCCTTATCTTTTCTTGTGTTCCTTATCTTTTCTTCTGTTCCTTATCTTTTCTTCTGTTCCTTATCTTTTCTTGTGTTCCTTATCTTTTCTTCTGTTCCTTATCTTTTCTTCTGTTCCTTATCTTTTCTTCTGTTCCTTATCTTTTCTTGTGTTCCTTATCTTTTCTTGTGTTCCTTATCTTTTCTTGTGTTCCTTATCTTTTCTTGTGTTCCTTATCTTTTCTTGTGTTCCTTATCTTTTCTTCTGTTCCTTATCTTTTCTTGTGTTCCTTATCTTTTCTTCTGTTCCTTATCTTTTCTTGTGTTCCTTATCTTTTCTTCTGTTCCTTATCTTTTCTTCTGTTCCTTATCTTTTCTTGTGTTCCTTATCTTTTCTTGTGTTCCTTATCTTTTCTTGTGTTCCTTATCTTTTCTTGTGTTCCTTATCTTTTCTTGTGTTCCTTATCTTTTCTTGTGTTCCTTATCTTTTCTTGTGTTCCTTATCTTTTCTTGTGTTCCTTATCTTTTCTTCTGTTCCTTATCTTTTCTTGTGTTCCTTATCTTTTCTTGTGTTCCTTATCTTTTCTTGTGTTCCTTATCTTTTCTTCTGTTCCTTATCTTTTCTTGTGTTCCTTATCTTTTCTTGTGTTCCTTATCTTTTCTTGTGTTCCTTATCTTTTCTTCTGTTCCTTATCTTTTCTTGTGTTCCTTATCTTTTCTTCTGTTCCTTATCTTTTCTTGTGTTCCTTATCTTTTCTTCTGTTCCTTATCTTTTCTTGTGTTCCTTATCTTTTCTTGTGTTCCTTATCTTTTCTTGTGTTCCTTATCTTTTCTTCTGTTCCTTATCTTTTCTTGTGTTCCTTATCTTTTCTTCTGTTCCTTATCTTTTCTTGTGTTCCTTATCTTTTCTTCTGTTCCTTATCTTTTCTTGTGTTCCTTATCTTTTCTTCTGTTCCTTATCTTTTCTTGTGTTCCTTATCTTTTCTTCTGTTCCTTATCTTTTCTTGTGTTCCTTATCTTTTTAGTTTTTTTATGTTGTTTCTTTTATTTTGTTAAGTCTTTGTTTTATGTCTTGTACCCAATGTTACCATTGTCTCTGGATTGTCCATTCTTGATTGTCCCTACAGTTTTCTCTCACATATATTTATGTTACCATTGTCTCTTGATTGTTCATTCTTGATTGTCCCTACAGTTTCCTCTCACATATATTTATGTTGCCTGTGTCTCTGGATTGTCCATTCTTGATTGTCCCTACAGTTTCCTCTCACATTTATTTATGTTGCCTGTGTCTCTGGATTGTCCATTCTTGATCGTCCCTACAGTTTCCTCTCACATTTATTTATGTTGCCTGTGTCTCTGGATTGTCCATTCTTGATTGTCCCTACAGTTTCCTCTCACATATATTTATGTTGCCTGTGTCTCTGGATTGTCCATTCTTGATTGTCCCTACAGTTTCCTCTCACATTTATTTATGTTGCCTGTGTCTCTGGATTGTCCATTCTTGATCGTCCCTACAGTTTCCTCTCACATTTATTTATGTTGCCTGTGTCTCTGGATTGTCCATTCTTGATTGTCCCTACAGTTTCCTCTCACATATATTTATGTTACCATTGTCTCTGGATTGTCCATTCTTGATTGTCCCTACAGTTTTCTCTCACATATATTTATGTTACCATTGTCTCTTGATTGTTCATTCTTGATTGTCCCTACAGTTTCCTCTCACATATATTTATGTTGCCTGTGTCTCTGGATTGTCCATTCTTGATTGTCCCTACAGTTTCCTCTCACATTTATTTATGTTGCCTGTGTCTCTGGATTGTCCATTCTTGATCGTCCCTACAGTTTCCTCTCACATTTATTTATGTTGCCTGTGTCTCTGGATTGTCCATTCTTGATTGTCCCTACAGTTTCCTCTCACATATATTTATGTTGCCTGTGTCTCTGGATTGTCCATTCTTGATTGTCCCTACAGTTTCCTCTCACATTTATTTATGTTGCCTGTGTCTCTGGATTGTCCATTCTTGATCGTCCCTACAGTTTCCTCTCACATTTATTTATGTTGCCTGTGTCTCTGGATTGTCCATTCTTGATTGTCCCTACAGTTTCCTCTCACATATATTTATGTTACCATTGTCTCTGGATTGTCCATTCTTGATTGTCCCTACAGTTTTCTCTCACATATATTTATGTTACCATTGTCTCTTGATTGTTCATTCTTGATTGTCCCTACAGTTTCCTCTCACATATATTTATGTTGCCTGTGTCTCTGGATTGTCCATTCTTGATTGTCCCTACAGTTTCCTCTCACATTTATTTATGTTGCCTGTGTCTCTGGATTGTCCATTCTTGATCGTCCCTACAGTTTCCTCTCACATTTATTTATGTTGCCTGTGTCTCTGGATTGTCCATTCTTGATTGTCCCTACAGTTTCCTCTCACATATATTTATGTTGCCTGTGTCTCTGGATTGTCCATTCTTGATTGTCCCTACAGTTTCCTCTCACATTTATTTATGTTGCCTGTGTCTCTGGATTGTCCATTCTTGATCGTCCCTACAGTTTCCTCTCACATTTATTTATGTTGCCTGTGTCTCTGGATTGTCCATTCTTGATTGTCCCTACAGTTTCCTCTCACATATATTTATGTTACCATTGTCTCTGGATTGTCCATTCTTGATTGTCCCTACAGTTTCCTCTCACATATATTTATGTTGCCATTGTCTCTGGATTGTCCATTCTTGATTGTCCCTACAGTTTCCTCTCACATATATTTATGTTACCATTGTCTCTGGATTGTCCATTCTTGATTGTCCCTACAGTTTCCTCTCACATATATTTATGTTACCATTGTCTCTGGATTGTCCATTCTTGATTGTCCCTACAGTTTCCTCTCACATTTATTTATGTTACCATTGTCTCTGGATTGTCCATTCTTGATCGTCCCTACAGTTTCCTCTCACATATATTTATGTTGCCTGTGTCTCTGGATTGTCCATTCTTGATTGTCCCTACAGTTTCCTCTCACATATATTTATGTTGCCATTGTCTCTTGATTGTCCATTCTTGATTGTCCCTACAGTTTCCTCTCACATTTATTTATGTTGCCTGTGTCTCTGGATTGTCCATTCTTGATTGTCCCTACAGTTTCCTCTCACATATATTTATGTTACCATTGTCTCTGGATTGTCCATTCTTGATTGTCCCTACAGTTTCCTCTCACATATATTTATGTTGCCATTGTCTCTGGATTGTCCATTCTTGATTGTCCCTACAGTTTCCTCTCACATTTATTTATGTTACCATTGTCTCTGGATTGTCCATTCTTGATCGTCCCTACAGTTTCCTCTCACATATATTTATGTTGCCTGTGTCTCTGGATTGTCCATTCTTGATTGTCCCTACAGTTTCCTCTCACATATATTTATGTTGCCATTGTCTCTTGATTGTCCATTCTTGATTGTCCCTACAGTTTCCTCTCACATTTATTTATGTTGCCTGTGTCTCTGGATTGTCCATTCTTGATTGTCCCTACAGTTTCCTCTCACATATATTTATGTTACCATTGTCTCTGGATTGTCCATTCTTGATTGTCCCTACAGTTTCCTCTCACATATATTTATGTTGCCATTGTCTCTGGATTGTCCATTCTTGATTGTCCCTACAGTTTCCTCTCACATATATTTATGTTACCATTGTCTCTGGATTGTCCATTCTTGATTGTCCCTACAGTTTCCTCTCACATATATTTATGTTACCATTGTCTCTGGATTGTCCATTCTTGATTGTCCCTACAGTTTCCTCTCACATATATTTATGTTACCATTGTCTCTGGATTGTCCATTCTTGATCGTCCCTACAGTTTCCTCTCACATATATTTATGTTGCCTGTGTCTCTGGATTGTCCATTCTTGATTGTCCCTACAGTTTCCTCTCACATATATTTATGTTGCCATTGTCTCTTGATTGTCCATTCTTGATTGTCCCTACAGTTTCCTCTCACATTTATTTATGTTGCCTGTGTCTCTGGATTGTCCATTCTTGATTGTCCCTACAGTTTCCTCTCACATATATTTATGTTACCATTGTCTCTGGATTGTCCATTCTTGATTGTCCCTACAGTTTCCTCTCACATATATTTATGTTGCCATTGTCTCTGGATTGTCCATTCTTGATTGTCCCTACAGTTTCCTCTCACATATATTTATGTTACCATTGTCTCTGGATTGTCCATTCTTGATTGTCCCTACAGTTTCCTCTCACATATATTTATGTTACCATTGTCTCTGGATTGTCCATTCTTGATTGTCCCTACAGTTTCCTCTCACATTTATTTATGTTACCATTGTCTCTGGATTGTCCATTCTTGATCGTCCCTACAGTTTCCTCTCACATATATTTATGTTGCCTGTGTCTCTGGATTGTCCATTCTTGATTGTCCCTACAGTTTCCTCTCACATATATTTATGTTGCCATTGTCTCTTGATTGTCCATTCTTGATTGTCCCTACAGTTTCCTCTCACATTTATTTATGTTGCCTGTGTCTCTGGATTGTCCATTCTTGATTGTCCCTACAGTTTCCTCTCACATATATTTATGTTACCATTGTCTCTGGATTGTCCATTCTTGATTGTCCCTACAGTTTCCTCTCACATATATTTATGTTGCCATTGTCTCTGGATTGTCCATTCTTGATTGTCCCTACAGTTTCCTCTCACATATATTTATGTTACCATTGTCTCTGGATTGTCCATTCTTGATTGTCCCTACAGTTTCCTCTCACATATATTTATGTTACCATTGTCTCTGGATTGTCCATTCTTGATTGTCCCTACAGTTTCCTCTCACATATATTTATGTTACCATTGTCTCTGGATTGTCCATTCTTGATCGTCCCTACAGTTTCCTCTCACATATATTTATGTTGCCTGTGTCTCTGGATTGTCCATTCTTGATTGTCCCTACAGTTTCCTCTCACATATATTTATGTTGCCATTGTCTCTTGATTGTCCATTCTTGATTGTCCCTACAGTTTCCTCTCACATTTATTTATGTTGCCTGTGTCTCTGGATTGTCCATTCTTGATTGTCCCTACAGTTTCCTCTCACATATATTTATGTTACCATTGTCTCTGGATTGTCCATTCTTGATTGTCCCTACAGTTTCCTCTCACATATATTTATGTTGCCATTGTCTCTGGATTGTCCATTCTTGATTGTCCCTACAGTTTCCTCTCACATATATTTATGTTACCATTGTCTCTTGATTGTTCATTCTTGATTGTCCCTACAGTTTCCTCTCACATATATTTATGTTGCCTGTGTCTCTGGATTGTCCATTCTTGATTGTCCCTACAGTTTCCTCTCACATTTATTTATGTTGCCTGTGTCTCTGGATTGTCCATTCTTGATCGTCCCTACAGTTTCCTCTCACATTTATTTATGTTGCCTGTGTCTCTGGATTGTCCATTCTTGATTGTCCCTACAGTTTCCTCTCACATATATTTATGTTGCCTGTGTCTCTGGATTGTCCATTCTTGATTGTCCCTACAGTTTCCTCTCACATTTATTTATGTTGCCTGTGTCTCTGGATTGTCCATTCTTGATCGTCCCTACAGTTTCCTCTCACATTTATTTATGTTGCCTGTGTCTCTGGATTGTCCATTCTTGATTGTCCCTACAGTTTCCTCTCACATATATTTATGTTACCATTGTCTCTGGATTGTCCATTCTTGATTGTCCCTACAGTTTCCTCTCACATATATTTATGTTGCCATTGTCTCTGGATTGTCCATTCTTGATTGTCCCTACAGTTTCCTCTCACATTTATTTATGTTACCATTGTCTCTGGATTGTCCATTCTTGATCGTCCCTACAGTTTCCTCTCACATATATTTATGTTGCCTGTGTCTCTGGATTGTCCATTCTTGATTGTCCCTACAGTTTCCTCTCACATATATTTATGTTGCCATTGTCTCTTGATTGTCCATTCTTGATTGTCCCTACAGTTTCCTCTCACATTTATTTATGTTGCCTGTGTCTCTGGATTGTCCATTCTTGATTGTCCCTACAGTTTCCTCTCACATATATTTATGTTACCATTGTCTCTGGATTGTCCATTCTTGATTGTCCCTACAGTTTCCTCTCACATATATTTATGTTGCCATTGTCTCTGGATTGTCCATTCTTGATTGTCCCTACAGTTTCCTCTCACATTTATTTATGTTACCATTGTCTCTGGATTGTCCATTCTTGATCGTCCCTACAGTTTCCTCTCACATATATTTATGTTGCCTGTGTCTCTGGATTGTCCATTCTTGATTGTCCCTACAGTTTCCTCTCACATATATTTATGTTGCCATTGTCTCTTGATTGTCCATTCTTGATTGTCCCTACAGTTTCCTCTCACATTTATTTATGTTGCCTGTGTCTCTGGATTGTCCATTCTTGATTGTCCCTACAGTTTCCTCTCACATATATTTATGTTACCATTGTCTCTGGATTGTCCATTCTTGATTGTCCCTACAGTTTCCTCTCACATATATTTATGTTGCCATTGTCTCTGGATTGTCCATTCTTGATTGTCCCTACAGTTTCCTCTCACATATATTTATGTTACCATTGTCTCTGGATTGTCCATTCTTGATTGTCCCTACAGTTTCCTCTCACATATATTTATGTTACCATTGTCTCTGGATTGTCCATTCTTGATTGTCCCTACAGTTTCCTCTCACATATATTTATGTTACCATTGTCTCTGGATTGTCCATTCTTGATCGTCCCTACAGTTTCCTCTCACATATATTTATGTTGCCTGTGTCTCTGGATTGTCCATTCTTGATTGTCCCTACAGTTTCCTCTCACATATATTTATGTTGCCATTGTCTCTTGATTGTCCATTCTTGATTGTCCCTACAGTTTCCTCTCACATTTATTTATGTTGCCTGTGTCTCTGGATTGTCCATTCTTGATTGTCCCTACAGTTTCCTCTCACATATATTTATGTTACCATTGTCTCTGGATTGTCCATTCTTGATTGTCCCTACAGTTTCCTCTCACATATATTTATGTTGCCATTGTCTCTGGATTGTCCATTCTTGATTGTCCCTACAGTTTCCTCTCACATATATTTATGTTACCATTGTCTCTGGATTGTCCATTCTTGATTGTCCCTACAGTTTCCTCTCACATATATTTATGTTACCATTGTCTCTGGATTGTCCATTCTTGATTGTCCCTACAGTTTCCTCTCACATATATTTATGTTACCATTGTCTCT
The DNA here is from genome assembly GCA_963383655.1 of Bathymodiolus septemdierum. Lineage (NCBI taxonomy): Eukaryota > Metazoa > Mollusca > Bivalvia > Mytilida > Modiolidae > Bathymodiolus > Bathymodiolus septemdierum. Next base: position 1,191,426 of record OY726524.1, read on the forward strand.
GGATTGTCCATTCTTGATCGTCCCTACAGTTTCCTCTCACATATATTTATGTTGCCTGTGTCTCTGGATTGTCCATTCTTGATTGTCCCTACAGTTTCCTCTCACATATATTTATGTTGCCATTGTCTCTTGATTGTCCATTCTTGATTGTCCCTACAGTTTCCTCTCACATATATTTATGTTGCCTGTGTCTCTGGATTGTCCATTCTTGATTGTCCCTACAGTTTCCTCTCACATATATTTATGTTACCATTGTCTCTGGATTGTCCATTCTTGATTGTCCCTACAGTTTCCTCTCACATATATTTATGTTGCCATTGTCTCTGGATTGTCCATTCTTGATTGTCCCTACAGTTTCCTCTCACATATATTTATGTTACCATTGTCTCTGGATTGTCCATTCTTGATTGTCCCTACAGTTTCCTCTCACATATATTTATGTTGCCATTGTCTCTGGATTGTCCATTCTTGATTGTCCCTACAGTTTCCTCTCACATATATTTATGTTGCCATTGTCTCTGGATTGTCCATTCTTGATTGTCCCTACAGTTTCCTCTCACATATATTTATGTTACCATTGTCTCTGGATTGTCCATTCTTGATTGTCCCTACAGTTTCCTCTCACATATATTTATGTTGCCATTGTCTCTGGATTGTCCATTCTTGATTGTCCCTACAGTTTCCTCTCACATATATTTATGTTGCCATGTGTCTCTGGATTGTCCATTCTTGATTGTCCCTACAGTTTCCTCTCACATATATTTATGTTACCATTGTCTCTGGATTGTCCATTCTTGATTGTCCCTACAGTTTCCTCTCACATATATTT